>DWON01002647.1:0-20019 GCA_018251015.1 Phocides pigmalion okeechobee
GAACTTCTGTTCTGTTTGAGATTGGACGTGGTTGTCCATAGGCTGCAGTGACCGCTTAACATCAGGTGGCCTGCATGCCCGTTTCTTACTCTTTCACAATAAAAACAACGTTTACTCTTTAACTAAAAACTGGCTTATGTTACTAAATTTGATTATGTACAAAGATACTACTAAATCTCATAATTTGTTATTCCATACATATGTATTATTATATTATATATGTATATATAAACAAACACAAAATAAAAAAACACAGTATATAGTACAACGTATAGATGTAGAAATAATGTAATGAATTAAAAAATCACGAAAAAGCTTTCATAATTCTCTCTTTCACTTCTAATTGACAATGGTTAAACAAAAAAAACTGTTTACAGTAAAACTATTTATCGCCTCGGGAAAAATCTTTTAAGTACAAAAATACTCTTTTGGTCGTGGCGAAGAGAGTTTAATTACTTTTTCCTGTTTCACACTTGGCTAGAGACTAAAATAGTGCGATAGTCATCGTAGTCACGTTTCCCGAAACCTATTAATCAGCAGATGTTTTACAAGTTAACTTAAACGTAAGCGTCATAATTATCGTTTCCTTTAAAATAAGCCATTCGTGTCGTTAAAGTTTGAACTCATTAAAACTATCGGATATACAAAAATAATTCCCTTTTTTAGTACAAAGACTAGATATTAGTACGTACATGTACTCAATATTTACAAGTACCGACATTAATAATAATGGTTCATGATTATGTATTCATAAGTCAATGTTATCATTTTCATATTTAATTTGGCTTAGACATAAATAATTTATAATAAAAAGACATGTCATTGAATAGCTACTTAAAGTAAGTATTTTGTACATTTTTGGATGCAGTTAGACTTGGTTGTTGGTTTGTAAAGAAATAATGTATACGGGTCTCTTTTCACAATCGGGGAAGCCTAGTTTCTGCCTGAAACGACTCATTGTTATATATAAGATAGAATAATTTATTGCTAGAAAATAATTGATTCTCAAAGTGGACAGTTTGTTTCATTATCTATGAAATAGGGTAAAGACGGACCTTTATGATGTATTGTAATTATTTGCAATATCGATTTCTACGCGAGCAAAGCGGTGTATAAAGTCGCTCCTAGAGCCTCCTACAACGCATAATGACTACCATCTAGTGACGAGAACCTGAAAGCTTTTTGCTTCATTGTCGCTAGCGCCGTTTTCCCGTTAGACCAGCGGTTACCCATCCAAGCCCTAGGGCGCCTGCCGATGCTGACTTTGTTTATTATTTACAAGGTGCACAAGCCAGGCTGTGCGTGAGGGTCAGGCAAAAACTACTAGATAGTTTTATGTTATTATATAAAATGATATTTAAATAGATTATGATGCTATGATAACCGGAATCAGAATTAAAAAATCTTTATTTATCTATTTATCTAAAAATAAAGGTGGTAGAGCCATTAGAGCTCGCCCGGGGCGGCACCACCGCCACCTTCATAACCCGCCGTAAAGAAACATGTTCTTCATTTATTGTGTTTCGGTTGTTGAGGTGTGGTTGCCGGATACACATTATTGGAGGCGACCATCTTAGTCCTCAAGAGTAGAAACGCATCCGCGTCCATCCTTAAATAGAACTTTTGTTCTTTTTGAGATTGGACGTGGTTGTCCATGGGCCGCAGTGACCACTTAACATCAGGTGGCCTGAATGCCCGTTTTGTTACTCTTTCATAATAAAATAAAATCTAAAGTCCATATGAATATAGTCGCGAGCGAATCGTAGTGAATTCTACTAGCTATATTCCATTTCTAATTTAACAAAAAGGTATATTATAATAATTTTCTACGTAAGCGAATTTAATATCCCCATTGAATGAAATATGCCTATTCGTTCTCTTGTCACTGTAATGCCTGCTCAACCATGTGATACGTAATTATTCATGAAGACAGTAATAAGCTCGTTTGAGGTAAACAGAAAACGTTGCCTTTAAAATTTCTGTACTTAATGAATTTTAATTCATCGTCAAACCAACGTTTTCATGAAGATCTATGGGGTTCCAACGTCATATTGGGGGCTCCTCAAAGCCGATATTATAAGCTACCCAAATAGAATTTGTATACGAGTTACAGTAATACTTTGCTTTTGTCAGTGAGATTGCTCGAGTGGAAGTCAAATTTCAACCCCTTGGGAAACGTCTCAAATCCCTTTAATTCCCTGCCTACGACCTAAAGGCTTGCAATAGGATTTGTGTAGAAAGTACATATTCCAGTAAAGGTCTCAATTAATTAAAACTTAGTAAAATTCGTTCTCGTTTGCCTGCAACGGTTCTACAGGATACCAATTGTTATCTTGTAGCAGCAATATGTCGCAATTATCTTCTTTGAAGGGAGTGTTGAGTTAAATATACCTTCTAAAGCTTTCCAGTTTAATCCTCAAGATTAGCAACGTATGTGTGTTTGACTTCTGGTAGGAGTCCTGTTCTACATGGTAGTGTTATTAACCTCCTGAAATGCATGCCTTTTGCTGCTTCTATTTCAAAAAATATTACTATATCTGTTATAATATTATAAATAAATAAGTATATGATAAACTAATTTAATCGATTGTTATGAATAAAATTAGAAGATATCATTTATGTAAGGAAAACACATTAACACTTGTTGAATTCGTCCGCATTGTTTGTTATGTTAACACTAGAATTTCCTTGCCCCATTTCTCCACGGCAAGAAAACATATTGCTGTAGGCGTAGAGCTTATAAAACCGTTTTTAAAACTTATACGTATATTAAAAAAGTGATATTTTTTACATTTTGTATCGTGATATTTTTTTAGGTAAGTTCCAAATGTCTATCAAAAATAATATTAATAAGCCAAAATTATCAATATAAACAAGAGAAATTAAAAAATACAACGGCTTGAAAGTCACTTTAAATTAAAAAAATATACAAATAAAATGATGATTAAATAATTGTTGAAATCGGCGCTAACTAAACTATAACTTACGGATTCTGTTATCCTAAGAAGATTGTCCAAGTAACGATTATGTCCAAGTAAGAAAAGAAAAAGATTTCTACGAATGGAGACCTTTCTCCTTTTGAAGTCGGTTAATTAAAAGTAAAACAAAGAACCCGTATAAGCAAAGCATTTTTGTAAATTGTGAAGTGTTGTAAAATAAGTATATTTGGAGTTGGTAATTTCTTAGGTTTTATTTCATACCCGTAGTGTTATAATAAAATATATTATTATCATTTGATAGAATAACAGTCTGCTGGGGTAACACTAACTTGCCCTCATAATCCGCTATAAAGCATTACTATGTTTGTTTCGGATGCGGCTGCGGTTGCCGGCTACATTCACATTCACAAACGATAGTCCTCAGGAGAAGCAAAGCATCTACATACGAAGTCTGATTGTTGTGTTTGATGCTGGACGTGGATGTTCATAGGCTGCAGTCTTTTTTAAAAACGTTCATTTGATACATTTTTAACATAAAAAACAACATCTTGCAAATTTATATTATTGTTACCTCCACAATCGTATTAATCCGGACATTACTCATATTTACGTATTCATGAAACAAATCCTTCCAATTTGTATATTGTTCATTTAGGAAAGAAATATTACGAAAATATTTTATGCGATTGTTTTATTGATACAAATCTGTAATATATTTCGGTATCCAAATGACAACAAAACGGTCCGAATCCCTCATGTGAGATTTTTCAACAAGTTTCTCAATTTCGGCGAAGGCTTAGCAGTTTTATGGCTCTCGCGAGACATGCCCGATCGTTTTGCCTACAAAGTATTATTTCATATTTCCCTTGCCGGTAGGTATACTGCATTAGGGAGGTGTTTCTGCCGTTTTCCCTCCAATTCACGGGTCGGACTACACAAAAAAGGCTCCATATCCTTATTCAAAAAGAGGAATGGTTACAGTTGCCTCTATAACAATTTGATTTGAATGGGAAGATAGGTTTATAGGTAAATATCGTACATGGATTTCATCTAAAAGTATTAAAGGATATTACATACTTCTACATAATATCTTTCGAATAATAAGCGGATCCACAATGTTTTTTTTACATTGTCCTGTAGGATAAGTAATTTGTTTGTGTGGCACTAGATATTTATGTCCATCGCATTTTGAATTTTATGAGCTTTATGTCTATTACATATATTTTTCTTTTATAATAAATAAATTATTTTATTGTAGTAATTTAATTGCTTGTAAAACTTTGAATAAAAAGAAATTGAACAACAATTCGAACGTAAGTTAACTTCATTTACACCATTTAAATAAATGCACTTTATTTTTTAAAAGCGATTTCGTTTATGTATTTCGGCTTTTCGGCTTTTTCAGAGTTTCTAATAGCAAATAATTTTCATGTAGGTATTTGTCTATAAAATTCATAAGATGTTAGAATGTAGAAAATGAGTGCAATTACTATTAAATTTACAATAGGCCAACTCTGTATGCGGTATTGAACATTTAGCAGTCGTATTACAGGCATCCAGTTTCTTAAGATTGCTAACAAAGCAAAGCAAAACCACGTAAAATTAACCGTATGAAAAATACTTGACACTTAGGTCCACACCCTCAAGTTAAAGCTGACAAACCTCCTTTATTTCTAGACTGATTTAAACATGAAATGTCAAGTGTTGCTTACGTAGTATGTAAGTGAAAACTGCTCGGAAATCGGGTAAGCGGTTTCTTATATTTAGATTAGACAGACAACAATTGTTAATTTTTTTTTTGAGTTCTATCGCCTTCATAAATTACCCATGTACACAGGGATCAGATTCAATGTTATTTGTTATAAGTGAAAAGCATTGGTGTTGTCACATAACGGAGAGAGCAGTTGATGCTCCGGAGTCCGGATACGCTAAAAATAAACTGCCGTGTATCCCCCGCCCACGTCACTTTCAACATGCATCATACACATCATGTATTTATACGCAATTAACGGATTATATTTGAAGTCCTAGCATGGTTGCTGTCCAAACGGGGGACTATTCGATGAAGATTTTCTTTACCTAACGTTATGTTAAAAGTATTTCGTAAAGAACGTGTCACTTAATCCCATTTGTACACAGGTTGCCATATAACAGAGTCGAGTTAATTGGTTGAAACATTGCAAATACTCATCAATAATTAAAAGTTCATTACACGAGACTAAGTGACATTTCATTAATTGATTTCAGTTTCATAAGTCATCTTTCTATCAACCCACAGTTGTAACACTTTTTATAAGATAAATGGTTCTCCAAAATTTATGGGAACGTTTGGTTCAAATCTGACCAGCCCAAGATGTCTAATTGCCCAAGATGGCAGGTTACGGATGTCCATGGACCGTATACCTAACTCGTTTCTTACTTCAGGTTTATATAAGCATTGATATGCCGCCCTTATTCAATCAGTATTGCGAATGTGTCGATGTTTTTTCAATCGTATCGTGACTATTGTACGAGTGGCTCGCTGCAGCACGTCGCAGTGAGCTATGGCTCTAAAGAGAAAGACAGAGTAAGACGTGATCTGACGCCTATGTTATAAAATTTCTTTAATTCCAGAAAAGAAATTAGTGTTTTGTTTTTAAACCAACTTTAAATAAAAAAAGAAGGTTATAAATTCCTCTGAACGTTTTTTTCTATATATATTATATAATATACAATGTTAATCTATTTTGATGATTATTTTTTATTTTGATGGATATTTGTGCGTGGTCCCATTTATATTTGCTGATATGGGATTAATTCTGGTCATGGGAAGAACACTAAAATCATTATCAAACAGAAGAACTTTTTTATTTTTGATGCTTTAGAGACGAATTAATTTGATTAAGATCTTAAATCGTTACGTGTTATTGTGGCATTTTCGTTAGATACAGAGCCCAATACTATTCTTATAATTACATGAATATGAGTTGGTAAATAGTTATTGAGATTACAGATATCAATCGTTGCATAAAAATACGGAATATCGAATTAATTTACGTAACCCTTTACTGATAAAGCACACATAGACGCGAAAAGAATTTTAAAAATATTATGCGATATCTTCTTCGTTAACTGTAGGAGAAGCGCGTGCTCTCCTGGATATACCATGAATAAACCGCCGCTATTAACTCCGTTTATTTTTCATATTAACCGTGACTAATCTACCGCTAGACCTCAATGTTTAATGGGCACTACATTTATTTCGGTTAATATTTTTTGTGCACTTTCATACAAAAACCATTTTTTTTTCAAAGACCAGGGCACAAGTATTTCATATAACCTACTAAATATTTTTAGGTATATCACACATATACCTAAAAATACTTCATATTCTGTGTACTGTGATCAGGACAAGAGTGGATGTTATTAATATAATTCTTATTTGGGAAATTATTATTATTATTATTCATCTTTCTTTGTTTTCGTCTTGTAGATTTCTTTAATTTAAGCATACATTGCTTCTAAAACATTAAAAAAATAAACTCGATTTTATTATATGATAAGGCTAGAACATTTCTCATAAAGTTTATTTATAAATTAAATTTTATTTTCGAATAATTCAGTAGAGTTAAAGATGTTGGAAAATATGATATTGAACGGCCTTCACGTAGAAGAAAGTAGTGTGTCTAATAATAGAGTTCAAATTCTATAGAATTAGATGCCTACCGTTTGATATTTGATAAGTCTGTTTTTACAGTTGGATTAAGTACCGTTGCAACTGCAAGGCAACTGCAACATGATATCCTATTTCAAATACTTAATAGCACTGAATGATAAATAAGTAATACAGGAGTCTGACTCGTTCAAATAGGTACCCTACTGGTCTTAGTATTAGGGGACTTACATATGTTGTTCCACGTGTATTGTATGTTTCGCGTTAAACGAGATATAGTGACATTTCATTGCAACAATCTTTCCAAACACTTATAATATTAATTATATTCAAATATAATTGAAAAAAGAATTAGTACATAAATATTAGTAATTATTACTCGTACATAAATTTTACTCGTAAGTTAATAAATAATCGTACATGATTTCCTTCTTTCCAATTTTTATTACCTGCAATCACGATGTACTATTTACCTCCTTAATAATAGTGATTCTCTGTAGCGTTGACTAAGCATACTACGTATCTTGTAGAGCCTTTGAATACCTTGTCAGTGTAAATGGCTATTACTTACTCCAATCTATTTGCATAATAACAGTCGCCGTTAGGAAATTCAGGCAACTCCACAGACATGTGTCAGGCAGCCGTCTGGAACTAAGTGTTGCGCTATGTTCCGAAGATCCGATAAATCAGATAGAATTTCACAAAGCGAATTTGCCCTAAGTTGTCTTCAAAGTACCATAAATTTATAATATATATCATATATACCTATAAATCAGCAATCTGAGTGGCAGTAGCGCACCAGGTCAACAATCAAAAATGTTCATTTTGACTTTCGTCTCGTGCCATCGTTAAAATTTAAAAAATGTATACAATATGTGTATTTTTAGTTTACATGACCATGAGCTGCAGTGGGTCTACATAAATTCAAGTACCTTTTTATGTTTGAAAAGTAGCACACTAGTGTACACGTCATCTGATGTTAAATGCTGTCTAACTCTTGTAGATAAAGATAGTCGCCTCGCTACTCACTCACGAAGACTGGCGCACACACACACCCACAAATTATGTGTGTGTATATGTATACATATTTAAACATGTATATATACATGTATTTGATATACATACATTCATATGTATATATGTTGATTCCATTATTGTGAATGTAAGGAACGTTATATGTTATTTAAGGCTTAACATTTGAAAATTTTCGTTTTCTTTAAGAAAATATCATTTATATTATCTTTAAATAATCTAATATTGTAAGTGGTATCAAACATACGATTAAAGATTGCTGTATTATTTAGTAGCAAGTTTGACAAAGATTATTATATTTCCAATTATAGTTGGTAGTGAAATCCCTCAAGAGGAATTCAATAGAAGACTGCTTAATTATCTGTTTCAAGGTTAACAGATTCTAAAACCTAATATTTAACGGAATAACTTCATTCATCGTTGTGTTATTATGTTGACTATTGCCGTACTTGTGTATTTATATAATTAAATTGTTGAATTTCGGAATAATCAATATTTTACATTTCTTTACTTTTTTGTCATAAGTAGGTATTATCTATTGAAATATTTTAGACCTATTGTTTTATTTCCACTCAATTTCAATAATAAAACTCCTTTCGGACATTAAATGTTACACATCAACAAAAAAAAAAACAGCAAGAACCTTCTAAATCACTGTGAACCTAGTTTGCAATTCTATGAACTAAACTACAGCAAGACCGGTCTAGAGCTAGAATACCGTACAGAACCCTGAAAGAAGAGCCCCCCCTCTCAAGCCGCCCATTAAACAGTGAGATTAACACTGTTAACATTTTCCTATGCTATTGCAATATTTAAATTAATTACTATATTATGAAACAATATTAATAGACGGGGGTGTTCTTTACTATATAGAGTTTTAGCTCGAGTAAAGATGGAAACAAAGTCTATAGGCAGATAATTTTTATTAAACCATATAAAACGACTATGATTGAATCTAATGACCGCCGGTTGTATTGTCTACGCAGTTCGTTAAGCTTTCCGTATGCGGGCATTAAGAAGTGTATTTAAAAGGAACAATCGTTTTCAATTTAGTAGTATAGTGAGTCACTACATGGCGTACTTTCAACCGGTTATTGTCTTATAATTTTGTAGTATATTTATTTATCAGGTGGTAGAACTGTAGATCAACCACGGATATCATCGCTACTTTCACGAAGCAACTCTTGTATTGCGGTTGGAGAGGTGCAGTTGCCGGCTTCACTTAAAATCGCGGCATTGAAGTCCTCAGGACAAGCAACGCTGCTACGTACGAGCTCAGATAGGACTTCGGTGCTATTTGACGTTGTATACGTTCATGGATTGCAGCGCCTACTTAGCATAAGGCTGGTTTACTAGTCTTTTAAAATAAAAAATGTTAGGTGTTAATTAAGACATTTATAAAATATGTAGATCGGTACACTCGTAGTCGAAAAAAAAGAATATAAATGTTATAATTGAACAAGTTTATGTGGTAAGCAAAATTTATTTTCTAGGTTAATTTTTCAGATGAGTGCTTGCAAAACAGCGCAGTGCGCGTGGCTTCGAAATAATTTCACAACAACACTTTTAATTAATAAACTATTTAATTATAACTATATAAACAATACGTCACCGTTATTAGGTGAGAGACAGCTAAGTTTTATTATTATTTTCTGCTTTTAATGTTATATTTAATGCACAACATAATTATGATAATCTGTATAATTTTTCGTCTGAAATTTATTGATAGAGTTTTCATAGTTCTCCTCAGCTTTGCAAAGTGTAAGTGGCGTGATATCCTTACATTCTTGTGTTGCATCAAGGATACGCGTAAACAGAACTGGAACGCCAATATTTAGTCCCAGCTTGTCGGAAGTCACGCCCATTAACTCCAAAGAGTTTAGAAACTCTGTGGGGAAAGCGGTATTATTGTCACTGGACATTACTGTGCATACATATGCGTGTACGTTTCATTGGGCTTACTATAATATCAAATATGTTATCAATTAAATTAAAAATAATTTTGCTGTTGTGTAATATATCTTCTTACGAATATTCTTCATGTATTTTCTCATTGTGCTGCTGCTGTGTAAAATTTGATGTTAAAGCTCTGATGCATTCGAAAAATACAGCATTGAAAATTAACCCACGCGATCACATTTGAAACTTATATATATATCCCAAGTGAAATCCTTGACGATGTAAAACATATTGTATGAGCATGTTATGTTAAACTTGCTTAAATAATATGTCTAGACATTTGCGTATGCGCTACTCATAAACATCCAAGTAAAAGAAAATTATCCCACAGAGACCTTTTGTTAGGATAAAAACCATTCTATTTTCTAATTTTGGTTATAGTTCATGTATGTGCAAAATGTAATCGAATTCTATACAGTATTTTTTACATTTTTGAATAATAATCATACAAATAAAGAAACTTCCTTTAATTACAATGAATTTTAATTTATAATATTTAAAGGCTTATTGTATTGTCAATATATCATTATTGTCAATATGTCAATACATTATGTGATTTTGTCAGGACTATCGGTTACATTAAATTTTGAAGCAGTCTTTATTTGAGTAGGAATTCTTTTCGAAAAACAATGTTTAAGCTATTCTTATTGACCCCACAACACTGAGGATTTATATAGTGGTATATATGTATATATGACGGCCGATTCGGCACAATGGTAACCACACCGGTCCGACATGCAGAGGACTCTGGGGTTCGATGCCCGGCCAAGATGTCTATGATTGTAGAAAATGTTAGAAAGGCTTTATATTTCTTTAGCTTTCTTACTTTGCGTGAATTTAAGATTCTCTGTTTTACACATTATTTTATATAATAATAGCAAATAATAAATAGTCGGTTCAACTATATATATTTTTTTGGAAAACGAAAAGCTTTGGGTGGGTCAGTCAAGTTGCACTAAATAACTATTCCATATCGCTGTACAGAGTTTACGTACCCGTGTTAAGCATTAACTACTTTTTGCAATATTTTGAAATTCACTGTTTTCAGAGTTTATACAAATACATATATTCATTTTTGTGTTTGCTATAGGTATTCCAAATTTATGTCTAGAAGTTCCCTATTTTTATACTATATTACTACTACTATTCCCTACTATTATACTAAAATTTAATATTTTTATAGGTGGTAAGGTGTATTCCTTGGATAACTTTGTAATCTCTAAAATCTGTTTGCTTGTTCTACTGAACGGTGCCGCTACAAAATTAGTACCATTTTGCATTTCTACTGTACAGTTTTGTTAATACTGTAAAAATATTATTTGGCTGCAAACTTTTTATTGTACCACTGCTGGGTATGAGTGTTTCCCTAAGCTGGGGTCAATCATAATAGACCACTACTTTCTTTTTTAATTATTATGAAAGAGTAAGAAACGGACATTCAGGCCACCTGATGTCAAGTGGTCACTGCAGCCCATGGACAACCACGTCCAATCTCAAATAGAACATTAATTCTATTTAAGGATGGACGCCGATGCGTTCCTACTCTTAATGACTAAGAGTAGGCCCCCAAAAATGTGTATCCGGCAACCACACCTCCCCAACCGAAACACAATACATGAAGAACATGTTGCTTTACGACGTGTTATGAGGGTGACGGTGGTGCCGCCCCAGGCGAGATCTAACGTCTCTACGTTGTGTCAATGCGTGTTGCTGATCGAAAATTGCGCATGAAGTTTACCCAACAGCGACCCATCGAACTCTCTAACGTGTTCGACGTTACCTAACTAAGTCGTCCGTGTAATACTTGTCTGTACTGCTCTAATATCAAATTTAATACAAAAAATGATGTCAAAAAGATTTGACACATGTAGAAAAATCTCCAAGGCTGAAGTTAATGATTATGTAATAAACTGTACATTGATTTTGCCTTCATATAAAAACGTGTACCATGAGGAAATAGGCAGTCTCATTAGCACAATTTCCACTACTTTATAATGGAATAATCTAAACATTACCCATTGAAGCTGTATATTATGTTGGAAATCTTAACTATTGATCAAGTTATAATTGAAAGTTATTGTTAGCTTGGGGCACGCCCCTTGCAGTGCCACAACTAACAAATCCAATTAATAGAAACTAGGTTCACTCAGTTGTGAGACGGCGACTTAAAAACTGCTTCTGTTAAATTGAATTTCTCTGTTTTCCTTGTCGCTTAAGGGTAATTAAAAATTATATATAAGACTTTCTTGTTATTACAAAAAGATACACAGATAATTAAAATGTCATTATATGATAGACTAATCTGTCAATATGATTTAATCTAATCTTAAAATGGTTGCTGAGGAAATTCTTTTTAGATAAATATTTTTGTATCACATAAATATATACATAATTATATAATATATTTTAATACCAAGCGTATACATATTTCTGTTTTAATAACAGGTAACCATCAAAACTAAAATACTGTACAAATGCCATAATGTATTCCATTTTGGGGCATAACGTAATCAAATTTAATTTAGCTGAAATTCTTTCCTTATAGTCGGGGTTGGGTGTTCTTTGTTTCAAACAGTCCGTAACCTTGTTATATTATGTACGACGTGGATACCCAACGCTGTGAAAACATTTTTACTTATTTTAGAGACAAAAGCAGACCGGATTTGCTGGCTGCGGGCTTTTCCTGGGTTGCGCCGGATCTGCCGCGGTAACTAACGGCATAACTTGAAATGTGTATTACTATTAGCAAATCTCACTTTTTTATTATTATTTTTTGTAATAATCTTACATTTGTTAGCCAGCTTACATGTTCTTTTTAAGGTTCTGTTTTTTTCATAGTTTTTTATTCGTAAAAGTCGTCTGTCGGATGTCATCAGACAGATACGGCCAGTCGCTCCATGACCTCTTATAGCAACGGTGTTTGTTTCGATATAAGGTTTGGGCGTAGAGGGAGGTGGTTTCCATTTATCTCCTCAGGACCTCGAGCAAGCAGAAGGTTAAGGCTTTTTACCTTCTTCAGAGGTTGGTTGCAAATATAAATCGGCATAGAAAGTGTAAATAATTCCTATAGGTCACGAAACAATAAAATGCAAATTGAGCGGGGAATGTCGGTACATATATGAATTTTACTGTATTTTGACATGAATTTTGGCTCTCCGGCTTCTCTGAAGTATTCGTATTTTGCGGGTTACACGATTGTTTTTTTTTTAAATATAGATATAAACGATTTATACAAATATGTAATGTAAACAATGATGGATTTTTGGGTGATTCTTCAACAGTTTTACGCTTTTATGAAATATACCTGATTATAATCCGAGTCTATTCAAAACATTACGGTTTTACGGATTATACTGTGCAAAAATCTCCACATTCTTATTTATTCGATGAATGCCGAATAAATAAGAATGCCGCTATAACAAAAGGATTTGAACGGGCAAATTAGGGTTTAAATAAAAGTGGCGAGTTCATAATATAAGTAATTACCTATCGAATCCCCTGGCTTTTTTTATCAGTCAGCTTAAGCCAGAAGAGCGCTCAAAGCTGATGAACACATTATACCTTATTATGATGATGATGATTATGAGAGACATTTCTTTCACATGTATTTATTTATTTAAATATGTTCTAATAAAGTATTTTAATTTGAATTTGAATGATAGTATATTTGAAATATATTTTAATTAAAATAGTTCATACTTCATTTTTTAATTCTATTATTTACTTGAATAAAAATCCTAAAACTAATTATAATAAAAACGTAACCTAAACAATCTAAAGGAAGTCCGAGCTCATGAACGCTAACGCTAGTTCTTCAATTAATAAATACTTTTGTTCCCAATTCCAACATCGACACATATTGTTTTTATTTTAAAATTTTTTTTAGTAATGGTTTGGTTTATCCCGCTCGATTAACAACATTCTTATCTATTTAAATTCTCAGGTGGCAGTATTAATTACGATATTAACTAATTAATTTAGTTTATCAGTTGCATTATATTGCTACATTCGCATGAAACACAGATGCGATTGATTTATTTTGAAAGATGGTTATTTAAGATTAGATATGATTAATACTATGCGAATAAAATTAAAATAAATCTTCTTTTATTATTATTTGCATACAGAGCGTATTTTTACTGGGAAAAGTAAATTATTTTCTTTCATAAACAGAAATAATGTAATCTTATTTTCTTTCCGTGATTCGCTCAAAAGAAAGAAATTGAATATCGAAATGTTGGCGGTTGAGTCCGCTGAAAGTGACATTTAATTTATGCTTTCGGAGATTGGGTGTAAGTGACAGGGGCGCAGTTGTCATATAACGGAGCGGACAGCTGGCACGCCGGATGCACCCGAAATAGTTGCCCGTGTGTCCCCGCCCGCCTCACATTAGATATGCATCATACTTTAAATACAATTAACGCGTGAAAGATATCCATACGACAACCAGGGATGGCTGTTGAAAATCGACTTTTGACACTGTGCTGTCAATACTTTATTTTACAATTCATCGCCGATACTGTTTCTAAGTCGTAATTATACGTCATAATTCACGTTTTTGGGACATCTTATTTTACACTTAATCTATAATTTTACCAAAGATTCGTTTCTAGCATATTGTCGGAAACTAAAACTAGACATTTTATAAAAAGTTAATGTTTATTAAAAACATTACAACAAACAACAAGATTCTGTAGTACCTTGTTAATCTACTTGTATATAAATTTTTAGACATTATTAATTTGCCAAACATACACTGTAAATGTTCATGATCGAAGTTGATATCATATCTAATTAATAGCACTCGTTTTAAAATTGTAAATTTAAAAAAGAGGCTCCTTATAGATTTTTATATATTTTTAATATTTTAGTTTGATTTTTATGCGTTGAAATGATGGTATTTTCAAGAAATTAGTGAGGCTAAAATTTGCGCGCATGATGACCAACTTTAAAGAAACGCCTTACGTGTATATATTTAAATATAAATAACAATGAAACAATTATTCAGCATATATTTATTCCCGACAGAAAATGTTTCGCAATTTAATGAAACAATCTAACTATCTAATCGAACAATTAAGGTGGTAAAGCTATAGTTCGACTGGGGAGGTACCACCACCGCCGCCATCATAAACTGCTATAAAGCATTACTTGTGTTTGGTTGGAGAGGTGCGGTTGCTGGCTACACCTTGAAGCGAGGCGACTATCTTAATCCTCAGGAGTAGCAAATTATCTACGTTTAATCTCGGATAGGATTTCAGTCGTATTAGTGGTTGTACGTGGATGTTTACGAGCTGCTACTACTTAACATCATTTTTACATGCTCCTTTGTTGCTCTTCTTACATAAAAAAAGAAAAATAAGTAGAAACGGCTGAATGTAATATTATTTAATTTATCCGAGTTCAATAACGATAGTGTTTCCTCTTATATGAAAGATAGAGGATTTTAATAATACTAATATTTTTCCGAAATGGGACAGCTTAGTGCCGTATGCATCCTTTTCAGATAATGGAAAATATGTAGATAGCGTATTAAGTAAATAAGTAATACAAGCGCTTTTCGGTCAAGTATGTGACAATCACCACGTAACAAGATACAAAACGAACGAACGAACGAACAAATTGATTACAAAATATGTTTCACAGACACCATTATTATATTAAACAGAAAAATATCTGTATTAAATCTGCCTAATAAAATGGTTACTCTGTATAATTTCTACATTTTAAGGCATTCGAATAATATAACGAATGGCTTATATAATCTCTCATGAGGATTTAAGGTCTTTTTTATTTATTATGGGTCATGAATAATACGTTTTCATATTTTCAAAATATAAAAAGGTTTTTTTGGAAACTGACAATTTTTTGAAATCTATTTTGAACATTACAATATTAAGCAAAATATGAAATCTGTTTTAAGCGAAGGTACTGTAGAATGTGGATTTATATTTGATGTAAAATCTGTAAACTCATAAATGGTTGTTCTACAGTTTCACAGGAAGTCATTACTTATTCTCCGAGACTTATGAGTCCTTAATTATTTACCGACGTACTCAAGTATAAATGATTCACCCATTTAGG
Source organism: Phocides pigmalion okeechobee (assembly GCA_018251015.1). NCBI lineage: Eukaryota > Metazoa > Arthropoda > Insecta > Lepidoptera > Hesperiidae > Phocides > Phocides pigmalion. The sequence goes on from DWON01002647.1 coordinate 15,667, forward strand.
AATAGAATCGATACAATTAACATCCGTAAAAAGTATAGAAGCTTTTAAATTTAAAAGCAGAAAAGTGAATAGCTATATTATTTATATAATAGAAGAAGCATACCAGCTTGAATTATTCTTTGTGGTAAGTGATCAATATCGTCCATGGACATTTGTTACCATCATGTGAAATAGGAACACTACTTGAAGTTGAATACCAGCATTGCTACTCCTGAATGCTTATTACAATTAATTTGCCTTAGAAAACCATTCAAATCAGAATATAGCAACGCTATAATGCTGCTATAAGCAAAAATAGATGCGCAGTTACAGAGTTATACCACCTTTCTAACTACAAATACAAATTTTAATTACAAAGTTAAGTAATCTTTGGAAGTTATAATCTATAAAGTATCTGTTTTGTTGTTGTGTTTCCAAAGTATAGGTATTACAAATTGAGGTAATCAAAATAATTTAACATTAAGATAATGGCGAGGTATCATTGTCGAATAAATTCATTAGGTCTGTTAACCCTAATAGATCTACGCGCCAAAGTTGTGCTTTGTGTTGGCGAATGAAAAGGAATCGGGTTTAGTCGATAGTTACGAGGTCGGCGTACAACGACCATCCGCCAAATAGAGCTGCGTGAGGAACAAAACAATGGAGGACTGTTTCCTTAATGTAAACACATTATAATGAAAATAAAATTTGCCTTTTTATTTATTGTACAGATAGGCATCCAAGGCTGTTTGATATTTTAATGTAATTACGTATTTATACGACGTCGGCATGCGCCTCTTACTCGTATATGCACAGATAAAAGAGCTTTCACTGTGAAGTGTATCGTAATCGAGATATAAGTATATTTAAAAATTTAAAGTTATATAACTAATTAATAAGAAGATGTGACTCACAAGTGTCTGGATTGTATCAGATTTTAAATCAGCATTTATTTATGAATGAATGCAATTAGCGTACGTGGAACCATGCTGCATGGGCACGGACTCCCTTTAGATCTTTTAAGTTAGGATTTTATTATAATTAACTTTAACATTTTCATTACTGTTATTAAAATGTAAATAAAGTATTTTTTCATTTTAATAACTTCATATTTCATACTTTTTCAAAGACGTGAAAAACAAAATTAATGTTGCGATCGCTACACTCAAAATAGCTTCTAACCGAAAATACCACTTAACTCCGAGATATACACAACATATCTTATTCAAACCAATTTTCTTTAAAAGTATTTTTCAAGTTCTACTGCTTTATTTTTTGTGAAAATTTAACCGCATTAATAATTCCCAAAACAGGTGTCTCGCATTTGTACGAATTAAGAAAAGCTTATCACGCTATGTCCTTAAATTAAAAAAAAAAACTTTTACATCATTTTAGATTTAACCAGTAACATTCATAATTAGTTGCTGTACTGGATTCTTTTCTACGCTTTCGTTACTACATTGTCCAGTGGTTAATAAAACAGACCTATGTTACAAATTCTATTTATGTAGTGCCTTTTTTGTTTTATAAATTGTTGACTGCCCAGAAAAATAAAATATCTGATTGAAATAACTTACAATATTTTAGTTTGTTTATGATGTTTTTATATTATGGTTATGTTCTTTTTTCAAATATTATTTTTAATATTTAGTTTTACGATTATTTTAGGTCAACTTAATTGAAGTTTATTTATGCTATAAGTATGTTTTCATTTATTTTTATGCATTGTAAGTTTTTATTATAAATTCTATTTTTGTGAACCTTATAAATAATCGAAATATTGATGTTAATTCATAAAAGACACCTACGACTTTTAAATATAATTCGTATAGCCGCCTATGTCGGCCTTTCGGGAGCCCGATGCAGTTCTCTGGGCACGGACCCCATGTAAAAGCACTTATGTTAAAGACGAAAAGAAATAATATGAAAAAGTTAATGTTCCATAACTTAAAAGAAAAATAGAAGATCGCAAGTAATGTTTAGTTTTTTCTGTCTTCCAAGATCGGAAAGCGAAGCAATAAAACGCGTGAAGCATGTGGGGGTTGACTTCCAAATAAAAGGACAAGATTATGTACTCGTATAAAAAGTCTAACGAGGATGTCGGCCCGGAGCGTTTGGGAGCTTGCGCCATTAATCTTTGCTTTATTATAAACACAGCAGCCGACCGAATCATAAACACGTTTAATGCCCACTCAGTCAGCTCCTATACTTCACGTCTCTTCAGTTTGCCGTGACGTCTAAAAGTCACCCACACACACGTAGTTGAGCCATAATAAATGACTCTCATTTTACTCCACTTAGTTTGATTGAAAAGAGTATTGGTTTTTTGTATATTTTATAAAGGTTTGTGTTTATTACTAGGTAGCTCCGTTGCGAGGTTTCACTCGCGTGGAAAGATGTTAGATACAATGCCTTTCAATTCCACTTTTTAAATGAGAAAAACAATGTTGTCAAGATATTCGTATTTTAGATACTCTATCTAAAATACGTCTACGTATAGCAGATTAAGCAAACACTATCAAAAATCAATTTAATGTCAATTTCATTTTGAATTTGTTTAATTTTAACATTAGAAAATATTAATTTTATATCAGTCTGTGGCTGAGATATATGGTGTAACAGTAACGATGAGGATTCAAATTAACTTCCCGGTTAGCAAAATAGAATTTAGGTTCTGCGTATAATTGTTTCAGAAAATCCTGTGTTAATGGCATTGTGTTGTTGCAATATGCGTAGAGAACGTTACTTATTCAATATTTAACACTGGTCATAAAGTTTTCATAATAATAATAATAAAAACCCCGCAGGGCAGCTTGTGGCGAGCTGTTGGTGAGTAACGACACCACGGACCCGAGTGCTCCCGGGGGAGTTCCCCTATTCCTCACCTCCGGTAGGCGGAGTGGAGACCGAGAGGAACGGGCCCCACCTCTGTGCTTGCCTTAACTGGCCGGCCAGAGTGGAGTCGTTAGAGCTATATGCTCGGGGGTGGAAGTGTCTAATGGCGTAATAACGAGGAAACCCGCTCATGATGGAGAGATCCTCATCATGGTGAAATCGGTGCCGCACCTCTCTACACCCCTCAGCCACTCACGCAAATGTTGCGACCAAGATGCTCTGGGCCTACTCCAAAAATATACCAATATTATAACGCAAATGTCAAATATTAATTCAACGTGTGACAAACAGTGGGACATAATTGTTTGCATAAATTATAACTAATCTCCAAACACAGATATTAGACTCACTTCAGAGCCACGGTGCCTTCCACAGGTGTCCCAAAATCATTTTTAGAAGACATGTCATTCATAGATATACGTGTATCATTCTGAGGTACAAACTGTTCTTTCAACAGTAACGATACTGTGTTGTGTCGGAGGTACTGAAACAGAAATAACATTTTATTTCACTTTATTTGGAAAACAATTTGACTTAATGTAAGGAAATTTTGCTAAGTATATAGTATGTCGTCAGAAAAAAAATATTTACATGTCGTTACTTAACATATTTTTATAGCTTGTCTGCTTTTCATCAAATTATTTATTTTGGAAATATGCAAAGCAACATTTTTGAACTTAAATAATGATATGTAATCGTTGGTAATAAGGTTTTTAGAGAGTATCTATGCAAAAACAGATTTTTTCATTTTCATTTTATATATCTTTGACATGGTATATTAAAAGTATACGTATTTTAGAAATGCTCAGTTCAAGAGGTACTCATTTGATGAAGACCTCGTTTTGCGAATTGATTATTTTGCAAATTGCTGATTTTAGAACTTAGGGTACAGTCTACCACACAAGCAGAGTGTGGATTGGAAGACATTATACACCCTTGAAAACTATATAGAGGACTCTTAGTCATGCAGGTTTCTTCACATTTCCTTGACCGTTATAGTATCTCATAAATTGACGGTTAACAACACATCCGTCAGACAAATTTTATGTGCTATAAATTAACCGTGAACAAAATATAGTCACTTTATATTATCTCATAATTGTTTATGTAAAATATAAGATAGTTACATCCCAAGCTATTTTGTTTGCCGCTTCCTTGGCTACTTGTTTAGAGCTTCCCTCCGCTCGTGCTAAGACTTTTCCGTTCACCGTTATGGTGAAAACTCTATGCTCATACCGCTGGATCGCTAACAGCTTGCAGCCGATGCATGAATCTATAAAAATAAATATAATATCTTAACATTTGACTCTGGGGCTCATATATTAGATATGCACTAAACTGGAACTTATTTCTCTAGTCTAAAGATGCACCGATATTTTACTGAAATATTGTTTTTGTTTATTTATGAAAGAGTAAGAAACGGGCATGCAGGCCACCTGATGTTAAGTGGTCACTGCAGCCCATGGACAACTACGTCCA
>DWON01002648.1:0-20018 GCA_018251015.1 Phocides pigmalion okeechobee
CATTATTGGAGGCGACCATCTTAGTCCTCAAGAGTAGGAAAGCATCTGCGTCCATCCTTAAATAGAACTTCTGTTCTATTGGAGATTGGACGTGGTTGTCCATGAGCTACAGTGACCACTTAACACCAGATGGCCTGTATGCCCGTTTCTTACTCTTTCGCTATAAAAAAAAATACAAAACAGTTAAATGGTTTTAACTGTAATTTTTTTGTAAGTTTATTAAATCTCAAATACGATTTTTCTTTACTGATAAATCCGAATTAATTGTACTCAGAAGTTAAAATTCAAATCAGGTGATAATCTCATATTTACCGACATAATCAGAATTAATTATGTCCAGGTAAAAATTTAATTCGAACCCCGCGATGAATTAATAATAAATTGTATTGTTTAGAATGCCCGAAAATACCGCAGCTAAATCTAATATACCTTCATAATATAGCTAAATAAAATAAACCTTCATTAGAAATAATACAATATATAATACAATATATATATATTAAGTACATTGTTCTAATTTATGTATAAATTCTCAATGTTGCGTAGTTCTTTAAATACTCATTGTTTGTAAGTACTGACCTACTAAAAGTAAATGACTCTTATTCACAATTTCGCTGAGTTAACAGGGACTTCCGTTTTACCAAATTTCGCTATGATCCAAATAATTCCAGAACAATATTTTTTGTCCAAACTATTTACTTCGTTATGTTCTCATTTTAAATCTAATTAATTAACATTTGTCCATGAAATTTAACTACAATAGGTACGTAACCCATTTGTTGTAAACTATGTAAGTGTTTTATTCTTACGAATTTATTGAATCTCATATGGGTCTATACCGCACAAAAACCTCACAGACTTTAGTATTTTTTTAAGAGCATACATAGGCTTTTGCTGTTTTCTTGTTGTTTAATGTATATAAAATAGAACGCAGAATATGGGAAAACAAATATATATATATAGATGCGTAAGTAATTTTTAATAACTTTTTCTAATTTTAATTTATGTTCTATGTTTAAAATGCATATATTATTTAGTGCCAGTACAAAAAATAAATGTATTGTGTCACCTATACGATCTAATACGTAAAATAAGATTCAACTTTCTTAAAACGCCGTGTTGCCATTTTTATGAATATGTTTATATTGAGGCTTTTTATATTTTAGAAATTGCAAATGGACGCAATTCACCTGATAATGAGTGATCATTTGCAATCTGATTAAAATGTAACATTCATAATATCAGAAGTGATCTACACATGCGCTGCTGTCGTATAGGCCTAAATAGAAAGAGCTCAATCGAATACCAACCATCCTTTATCACAGCATTTAAACGTGGGAAAATCCATCATGGATACCACTCATGACGGATTTCCCCAACGAAATGGGAGCAGGATGGTGATGCCAGATTTATAACAAAATCTTGGTGCTTTTCTGTGTGCCCTTCGTTAGGACCGTAGACACTATATTCGGACTATGGACTGGTAGAAATAGAATATGTGAATGTAATGGTTTTTCAATCGAATCACAATAAAATCTACTATATTTCCACGTCAAAATTACGCCTTTATAAATTCTAAAATTGTGCTCAAACACAAAATATTTCCATTCGCCTTATATTTGTGGACGTGGATGATTCACATTGTTTACAATTTGGAAATGATCGGAAGCAAATATAGAATATGGAATGTCCCAATAACTGTTATCGGAAACTTCTTTTCCTTTGCGCAATCCAGCTACCACCTCCCACGCTCTGAACGTGTCAAAGTTGTACCATCATAATCAGCTTTCGTTGCATCATCGCTACCATCGACAGCACTTATGGCTTGACCAGTCACCGCTGGAAAAACAATTCAGATATCTGTTTTGTTCATTAACGACTCGACTAGACCAATATTTGTAACAATACTTGTGTATTTATTTATTCATCTCACTAGTTCAAGTTTGTCAGTAAAACATCTCAATATCATCCTCGATTGTTATTATGTAATGTTATCATAGTATGCAATTATTCAGTGTTATTAGTTTTTTACAAGCCAGAAATAAATTACTCTCATATATAATTTATAATTGTGTTGTTAAATAAATTGAGATCGCAACGTACGTTAAATGCTGATCCTCGATTCGAACTCGAATCGAATTCCTAACATTTGATTGACAATGATAAGTTTACAGAAAAGTGTATTGTTGGAAATGTATTTACCGACACAAAATACGCAATGCAATTTAATTTATAATACTATATGCGTCTCAATACGTACAATAAGCGAACTAAAATAATGTTTATTTTAGACAAATACTTATATCTTGTTTCAAAGTTCTTTAAAAATAAATAAAATAAATATACGCTTGTTCAAAATCTCTAAAAGGTTTTTAATTCGTTGACGCCACGTTGTATTCAAATACGTGAGTTTTTCCCCTCACAATCAAATTGTTATATACAAAATTTTCCACCAAACTTAACCATTGCAACGTGTGGCCGAGTACAGCTGGTAAAAAGTAAAATCTCAATTAATAGATGAGTGCGTTTTTATATAAAATCCAAGGTTGTACATTATATCAATAAAGAAGATCAAAGCCCAGTAAACTGATTTTAAATGCTCCCACCAGTCCGTTACATTATCCAGCGGGATTATTTTACGCGCTACGAATACCAACTACAACTAGTGGGAATATAAATGGAATCATCGTTTAATAAGTACCGTCAAGTAGGTAACAGCGGCGTAGGCGACGGCAGTACACATTGCAACTCCAAGGTCTTTCCTAGTGGAAGAGAACGGAGTTTCCTGCGGCCGCCTATCTCTGCGCACACCGACACTTGCACGTGCACGCACACGCGCCCACGTGTCGCTATTCTTTGTGCTCATTCTTTCCTAGCTACCGTTGCGAGCCCATCTTCTTTTTGTGCCGTCCGTCGGCGTTTGAGGTTCGAGCCTCCGAACGTTTCGTTATATAGGCGTCGAGCGATGCGCGCGCCGCGCAGTTACTGTGTCACTGGAGCCCGCGCGAGAGGTGGCCTGCAAGGACTGTACCGCGCCGCCAACCTTTTTTTATGTGCGTGCGATGTTTTCACTTTCGTCATTTTGACCGGGCCAGTTTGATTTGACGTCGCTCGCGCACGGACGTGCCTAGGATCGGACGTTGTGATAATCCTGTGATCGCTGGTGCTTTGGATTGTTATTGTTTTCGTATCGTAATTTTGTGAGAGAAATGGCTGTGATGCAGTGCTAATATGTTCGACAACCTCCTTTTGAATTTATACAATGAGATTGCGAGTAGAAGTGCATTACAGGCAAGGTGAGGTACAGTTTTGTTTACTTTTGATTTTTGTTTGGTGTCGCGGCAGTGGGTGTAGTCGGTGTAGTGTCGATGTCGGCCGGACGGTCGGCACAACCTTGTGTCTAATGAACGCACTATTCGTCGCTTCATCCGCCTCTCGCCTTCGACTCTGAGCCGCTCGGTGGAGAGGTTAATAGGTTCACATTAGATGGTGGTTTGCGAAATCGACTGAGCTCAGCGTATGAAATGCGCCCGCGCCGCTTTTCCACACACAGTTTCGCGCGCGTTCGACACGCAAAATAAACTAGTTAACGACTGAATTATACTACTGATAATAATAAACGATATTATTATCAACGTAATGAATTTATACAATTGACCTACATTTCGATTCATTTAAATATCCGCTATATTTACCTACCTATATAAATATTATTAATACCGTTTTACCACTAAATAAGTTACTCATTAACCGAATGTAAATTAATTAGTTTGGTTACCTATTAGTTTCCCTTAATACTTTATTCAATCTTAATAAAAATAAAATACATAAAATAATGTAATATTAAGTCCGAATACAAAAGTAAAATTAAATAAATGTCTTAATTTGTAGTACAGATGATAATGAAGTCAACTTGTTTTAAATTATTTAAACCTAACAAGCCCTGAGTACAAATTCCTGCTGCATTAGGTATATTCGTAAGCAAAATCTAGTTGCCTGTGGCATAATTGAATGTATTTCGGCTATGCTTCAACACTAACTTTAATTCGTTCATCGCACTTCTGATGTAAGTTTCATCAGAAATGTTTTTAAAATACGTCTTTTACTCGTTCTTTTCCTCGTTAATTTTGCTATAATTTAAAAATCTGAACGAACTCTTACTCGCTTTTATTTAATTTATAAATACTGTAATGACGGTATTAAATAGGTTTTTTATGTGCGTAAAATTACATTTATAAGTGCATTAATGTTATTAAAAATCTCGATGCTCGTGATCAAAATTTGAATATACCATTTATTTTTCATTTCTTAGACTCACGTGAGATTGATTTTTGAGTACTGAAGGTTACGTAATAATAAACACGAAAATTATTATTTTTGATACATACTCTCGCTGAAATATAGACACAAGTATTTTGAAACAATAATATAGACACAGGCATCGTGTTACAATTTATAACATGGCTCTTTTTGGATTTATTAATAATTATATAATGAAATACGAAGTAATGATAAATGCGGCACTTTTCCTGTTTATTTTTATTCATTTTTACGCTTACATAGAAATATTTTTCACAGAATTCATAAATAATTATTTCGTTTCAGTATTTTTGTATATGTATATTTTTTGTAGGATTCTTGTTTTAATTGTATTTTATATTTCAATCATGTACCTATATTAGTAGTCTAGTGTAGTGACAACAATTGTAAATGTTCTGCACATCTATAATTGGCATGCACACGTGTCTGTAAAATCTTGTGTGTACAAAATCTAATATAAAAATTGTGTGTAATGCTGTTGGCGTGTGAATAAATAAATAAAATAAAAACAACATATTTCACACACACGCTCACAAAATAAGCAAAAGATTGTTTCGCAATAGCATTTCAAAATCCACAATGTAAAACACATATATATTTGAAAGGTGGTAGAGTATCTTAGTCCTCAACTTCTGTTGTATTTGAGATTGGACTTGGCTGTCCATAGGCTGCAGTGAGCACTTAACATCAGGTGGCGTGCATGCCCGTTTCTTACTCTTTCATAATAAAAAAAAATTATATAATAAATTAGCCCGTCTACTCGTTAGGCAGTTAAAATGAAATGTTCATGTTTCTGATGTTAAACATTTTAAATTAGGACACCTAACTTGTATAACCGTAACTAAAGTAAATAATAAATTGACTCGTCTATTGGTTAGGCTATTGAAATGAGGAGTTAAAATTTCTGAGTTTTCTATCCTTTTTAAATTGTAATAACCTGTAAAAATAACAAATAAAGGCTTAATTTGAACCGAAATATTGAAATGGAAAACACGCTTAATAACTATTTTAGTAATGAATAACATATACGGAATTTTCCGTATATACAATACAACATCGAACAGTCACAAAAACTACTAAATTTGTTTATTTTTGTTGTGATTAAAACCTAAATATTGATAATTTTTGGCATTTGCTCCCGGAAGTGTTCTGTTCATGACAAATAAATTATTATCATTTCAATGTAAAAGGTATCATAAAATCAGTTACCAGCTTTCTTGCAAAGATTATATTGTACTAAAGGAACACTCCTTTAGATAATTCCGATATTTTTGACAGCAACGATAAGCAGTTGCTGAGGGAAAAGAATTGCTAGTAATATCATTGATGGATTTGATAGTCCACAGAAGAATGTAAAAGCGAAAATGTTTTTGTATGTTCCGTTTTCACGTCTAAACGGCAGAACTGATTTTGATGAAATTTAACAGATAAATAGACCTTTGCAGACCGACATAGCCTGCCTTTTGTTGCGAAAATTTAATTTGAAAGAGTTGAATGCAATTACAGGATGCAATTTACTTTTAGAAAATGATCAGTATTTTAAGTTAGAGACACAAATATGAGTTTTTATATTTGATCCTTGGGTATAGCGTAAATAATCAATGACGAAGAAATTTTGGAAATATCATCCTTAAGGGAGTGGGAAGTAACTTCAAATGTGAAATTTCGTTAAAACTTTTGGGCTTGCAAAATCACGGCCGAAAATTAGTGTCCAGACTTCAAGACACAGCCAAAACCGCTGAGCCTAAGTTTCTGAAATTTTCCTGATAGGCTCTTTATATGGCATAAGTGACTACTGAGAAAGGAATTATGAAAATTCCCTCCCTGACACAATAATTTTCGTTTTTACTTCTACGAATATTTCTATGATTTATTATGTCTTTTACAGATTTCTTCCAGATAAATAGGGAATTTTTTGTTTTAAAATATGACAAATAATAAAAAATTATTAAAAGTAAAGATATATAATTGATTCGAATGTATTGTAATAATGACTCGTCGCGAGAAAAATCGCGGGCACAAGCTAGTAAAAAGTAATTACAGTGATTTATGTCTCGAGTCGGGCGAATGCGATGGTCTATGAATATAATTACGTTGTCTGTCACAGTTGGCTGGTGTTTAAGGGCTACATACTATAGGCCAATGTCATATAATCGTTCTATCTTCATCTAGTTACCTAAAATTATGAATTTTCGTTATTATACTTAGCGAATGAACAGATCTAGTTTCACAGAGGTTGAACATGCGTATTAGTGGTTTTATGTGAGAAGAGTAGCAATCGAGCATGCAAGCCACCCGATGTTAAGTAGATGCAGCCCATAGACATCCACGTACAACCACAAACACGACCGAAATCCTATCCGAGCTCGAACATACGTTGCTACTCCTGAGGTCTAAGACGGTCGCCTCGCTTCAAATTGTAAGAGGCAACCGTACCTCTCTAACCGAAATACAAACATTACTTTACGGCGGATTATGAGGGCGGCGGTGGTACCTCCCCGGTCGAGCTATAGTTCTCCCATCTTTAAAACTTTTTAGTGTGGCAATAATCGGGCTTCTACGAGTCCCTCAGTACTGAGGGACCAACTGAAAAGAGAGAAAGAAAGAAAGGGAGAGAAAGGGATAGATAGATATTTAGAAATTAAAGTAATAATAAAATCATAATTATAGGTAATCTACTTTTTTTGGGAAATACGAAAAATATTGTAGTATATCAGGTACAAGGCAAATATTTTATGTATGCTCCTATATTGAAGCCAGCGATGTATGTTTATTAAAAAAAAACTATAAATACATATTTAAATATGTGATCTTATTTTGAGGTAAATAATTTACATTCTGAAATATATATCAACGATCCATATCCATATGTTATATATTTACCTAAAGTATAATGATCATAGTTGATCGAAAATTCTAACTAGAAGTATTAACTTATTCTATTTAGATTAATACTTTTTACTTCTCGTGAGAATGACCCAAAACGGAAGGCTGAAGAAGAGAGAAGGAAGGAATTAAAAGATTTTTTTTATTTGCCACATGTTTGTCCACTTTTATTTCTCCGTTTCGGCTTCGCATGGATGAGTTTACGATATCACAGTACAAATGTATAAAATCCATGTATATATGTATATACATAAAATGTATCCTGTATCTATAAATATAGTTTATACATGTGTGTAAATAAAATTGGAGTGTCTGATTGTAATATTAAAATAACCGCCTTTTGCTAAATCATATTTATGTAAACAGTACATATACCAAAATATTTTTTTTCCAATTGTTCTTTCCGTCTAATATCTGGAACGGCTGGATCGATTTTGACGGGACTTTCACTGGCAGATAGCTGATGTAATAAGGAGTAAGGAGTGCCAAAAATTTGTTGAATTCACAATTAGTCCCACGTTTGATAGACGCCGCCGGTGATAAGACGGCTGGTTCATAATCTTATTGCGATTGCTATTGTACGCGGGAATACAGCTAGCGTTCTTGGTACTATGCCGCATGGGCACGGACTCCGTTTAGATTGGCTAGGTTAGGTTTTTATTATCATTAGTTATAAGATTTTTATTATTGTAGTTAGTATAACGGCTTAATTACGCATTACAATATTGTATTAGCCATTACATATTTTTCACTTACTCAATTATATTTTATTAAATTATGTAATTAACAGGGTATTTCCCAAATAATTTTATTACCCTAATTTAACATGTTATATACTTAGACATACGTGGCTTAGCGCTGTTATCAAATTATTTGTTTATTTAAAAATAGAATTCACATATCAACATTAATTAAATTATAATTATTGCAACACCCAATAACGTTTATAAATATAAATATATTTTTAAATAAGAATATATTCTGTATGTCTGTGTATACATTATTAGTTTAGTAACGCAAGAATAGTCTCATCGGTCCAAAATATTTAAGTTTGTCGTTATAAATATTATAATTTTTCTCTTGACCTTTTCCTAAGTTTTATTTATTGATATACTTCTATACATATTACACTCAAATCATATAGTTATTTTAAATTAAATACGAAACCTTGGTTTTCGATTCTCGAGATATTATGAAATTATGTCAATAATTTATCAAACGGAATGGATTTAAATGTAAACTCAAATAATATCAAATAGCCTTCAATAATGTCTGATTACGAAATAATTTATGATAAGACGCCCTGTTACATTTGTGATAAGAAAGTTTATTTTTTTAATAACGCCTCAAATTCATATGCTTACTAATTACTTTGCGTCTATTTACTTAACAAATATCTATTTTTACATATAAGAGAGAAAAACTCAATTGAAAACTAGATAGCTTAAAAATATTTCTCAATTTTTAATGAAATATCGAACAGATTTCTCAATACGGTTCTTAAAATTTTCAAACAATTAGTCCTACGTTTTATCGACGCCACCGGTGACAAGAGGGCTTGTTCGTATCTCGCAAAAAAGTGATCGCTGTCAGTCACTTTAATAATTAACATAAATAAAAATGTAACCATATGTTTAATTGATAGCAATTTCAAATTTTTGCAAGGTCATTGAATTCGTCACTCAAACTTTAATCTTTCATTGTCACTTACTTTACTTTTATACTTTTCAATACAAAGAACAATAGCAATACACGAATACATCCACAATGCACCAAATTTTATTGCTACCGTAATTAAGTAATAAAAATAACAAGCGTACTTAATTACTGATGTAATAAAACTTTGGAGGATAAGTGTTCTTTCTTTAACAAAAATATTTTTTTCTAATAAGCACATTACTTCAAAATGGCGACAAATTGTATAACATTTATTCCAATTGGGATGATGGAAGGGTGTAAAACTTTAGATTTTATTTCTAATAGCATGAAACGGAGAACAAAATGCATAAATCGCGAGCTTCAAGCAATATGGGCGTAGCATAGTTTTCACGAGATACAAAAATCTAGCAATTTGAGCGAAGCTTAGTTTTCAGGAGACACAAAATCCTAGCAATATGGTCGTAGGTTAGTTTTCAGGAGACTCGACAACTTTAAGTAGGTTTGTTAACATTTTACATATATTTGTAAAAAATTCGACAGGTGTAATGTAATTGTTTTGTATTGTATTTTAATGTATATTAAAGCCTATAAAGTAAGGTTAAATAATATTTTATTTAATAAATTATAATCACTAATAATCATTTTGTTAGCAGTTCTTATATAATTATTTATTTAATATTTTTTTTGAGTGGAATACAAGAGCCCAGGTATTAAGTGACCATGACAGCCAATGGACTACAACATACAACCTCAAATATGACTCTAGTCCTATTTGCGGTCTCACATAATTAATTACTATTCATAGAACAGGAAGCCCACCTGACATCAATTACAGATGCGCTACTATTCCTAAGGACTAAGATCGCCTTATGCCTTCACGATTCGCACCTTTACGATAATAAGGACCTAATGAAGGAAAACAAGTTTTTATGAAATGTGAAATAAATATTCGTAATATTTATTTTTTATGATACTTAAATCATAAAGATTTTTATTCAGCAAATTCATACTATTTTATATAACATTCAACATATTTTTTATTCTTGTAAATTAAAAAAAAATATAGAATTCGGATTCAAACCCCTATGATACCCCTTCACTGAAACGTAAGAACCGCTTCACGATAAAAATTGGTTCCACCACCGCCCTCATGATCCATTAAAGCAGTTCTTGTATATCGGTCGGAGAGATGCGGTTGCCGTCTACACTTTAAAACGAGGCGACCATCTTAGTGCTCAGGTGTAGGAATGTATCTATACGTTGGAGCTCAGATAGGATTCAATCGAGCCGACCATTCATCCTCAGATATAGCAACCTGTCAATCAATCAACTACATGAGGCTGGAAAGGTTCTGTTTGGGCTTGGACTTAGATGCCCATGAGCTGGAGAGACCATGTAACATCAGATAGCCAGTAAGCTTGCTTTATTTTAATATGACAAGCATACAAATCACCTGATGTTAAGTAGTCGCAGCTCATAGACATCCACGTACAACCACAAACACGACTGAAGTCCTATCTGAGCTCTGACGTAAATACGTTGCTACTCCTGAGAACTAAGATGGTCGCCTCGCAAAGTGTACCGGTAACCGTGTACTATGTACTATTCCAACCTCAAAAAATTAAAATATATTGCAGTATGCCTAAATTACTATGACCCACTGAACTAGAACATTATCGAATACACGTGTCCAAGATCCATATGTACTTACTCCTCGAATCTAGTTACTAATTGGACTTACAAAGGGCCTGTTTGCGCTATAATCTATATGTGCCACATTCGTTTATTTAACCGCAAAACTCCATTGTGTCCAATGAGGATATTTTGTACTTATTCCAGTAGTCTCTAATAATGGACCTTAATATGAATTGGAATTGTAGAAAATGCAGTAATTTATAACTACATCATAATTAAACTTGCATAGAATTATTTATTTGTTTAGGTTTTTCCGTGTGGAGTATGGTAATGATAGCGGTTTGGGATATATATTACCAACGTTTACACAGTATTTTTGCTATAGAAAAGATACTTATAAGTACTTTGAACGGTTCTTCAGCTCCAGAATAATAATATCGATATATTAGTTATATTACCGATTTATAAAATTAAAAAATCCGCGGCGATATTACTTTAAAATCGTATATCGATATATTTACCAACATCGAAATGTCATCTCCACCCATGAACGTAATGGATGAAAACGAATTTCAACTGAGCAACCTGTAAAATGTCTTGTCCTCAATTTGGTTGCATTATATTTCATATTGTTTACCCTTTAAATTAACTTAACTTAACAAATTCCTTTCAAAGTTTTCCAGCTACAAATTAATTACATTGACATTAAAATCAATAAACAATTAATCTACATACGTGACCGAAATGGATGAAAATGATTTTTTAACACTTAAAAAACTGACGTTCTCATTTTAATTATATTATATTTAATGTTAGTAACGCATAAATACGTATTTATTGAACGACTTAGGAATTACTTATTTGTAAAGCTATACTTACCGTTTGATCCTATTTCAATTTGGAGAGAAACTATTATATCTTAGAGTGAAAATGTAGGGGATGAAAGTATTCGAGTGTATTCGAGTTGAGATTCACTTAGAATTAAGTGGCGTATCTATGGACATATGTACAAGTGATATATATATTTTAAAGAAAATACGTAAAGCAAGAAAAGAGTAGATGCAATTTACTTGAAGTCCCTTGGTTATTTAAATAAATTTAATGTATATGCAAATTCACCAGAATTTTGCATCGGATCTTGAAACTGACTCTTAAACGCTACAAATTGATTGTTAACAATTCCTAGTAATTCTATTGTAATACCCTGAAACACGGGTATCTCGGCATAGTTAGCATAACGATTAAAACGTAATGTCATAAGCAATTAAAAAATATTTATGCCGCGGCAGTTCGTTTCCTTTAATTATTATGGCGTAACTATCGAATATTTCAATTCAAACGTCATATGTGTTTATTTTTGAAATTGGATCGTAATTTCGTTTATAACTAGCAAATTATAACCAAATTTTCTTATTTCATATAGCTTTTTTAAAGGACTCTTAAGATTTTTGATAAATACTTTTAGGTAGAGTAAAAAGTAGTATAAAAGGGCAGAAGACACAACATAATTGAAGCATTTGTAAATACATAAAAGTAGAACACAATTATACAAATTATATAGTGTCGAAAATAATCTTTATTTGCCGACGTCAATGAATAAAATTAGTGATTCATCCCTTTCTGAGTAACAAATTAACGACAGCTTATTTAATACTATTTCGTGACCAAGTTCAGTAATAATTGTGCAACTTTTTTCTCACAATTTATTATAAATGAATCAAAGTACGCGGAATTTTCAGCCTATATTAATGTTACTTATTAATTATTGACATCACGTGAAATAATGATGACATTTAAATCCTACTAAAAGTAAGTGTCTATATATTTAGCGTATTAATGTCACATTAGTATAAAATATATTGATCAGAGATGTTCTAATCGTTTACAATTTTGAAAATCATCGCTAAGATCAGATGATGAGTGTACTACGCAATAGATAATCTGTAGAAGGAATTTCGTCAACCTCTCCTCGACTTGCTGTCCTTATAAAGTTGACCTTCTAAGACAATCTAGTGGTATATAAGTAGTTTAATGAATAAACAATGTCGTCAATGAAGAAAGAGAAATTGCGGACCTGTTTCAATTAGCATAATTACATATTAAAAGCAGTCTAACGAGTAACGCGGTGTCAGATGACGGATACAATTCAATATCAAGTTTATCGTCAGTTACGGCGACTGCAATGCGCTTTCTAATTTATACGTAGATTTATTAGTTTAATAAGTAAAGGAAGTTGCTTATGCATTACAAGCAGTGTCTAAAGACAGTATTTAAAGTGGTCATAACAAAAAAATGATAAAAAAGTTTGGTTACCTAAATGAAAATTAAATAGCAACCAGATGTTTTGGCTGTGAAGAAAAAATATTGTCAAAACTAATTTTATTAAGAAATACTCAAGTATAGTAATTTAAGAGCAATTTCAATTATAAAAATGAATAGAACAGGTAATGCTCAGTAAGAAATGAAAACGCAAAGATCGAATTTCAGTCAGAGTGTGCTTTAATGTCTTATGTTCAAACAATAAGATGACAAAAACATAATTTTTGAGGAATGCACAGCAAGGTGTGGATGTTTTAATAAAATAGGTACAAATTTGAATTTGTAAGGAAAAGGTATGCATAAATATACATAACAACGAGTACAGCTAAAGAAGCAAGCACTTCGCACACAACGCTCAAAGAAACTAGGTTTACAGCGTTGAAACACAAACATTTCTAAAATCCTAAATGCAAGAGTCGAGTGCTCAGTGCCATGTCGCAATCGGCATTTGCTCCTTGCAGAGTCGGCGTAAACATATTCTCAGAAATACGAAATTAGTTGACGAATAGAACCGCCGATCAACTCGAATTACATTTTTACTGGCTGATGACAATTGCGCCACTGCGATCGTTTTCACTGTCATTAAAGTGTCAGACAGACTCTTCCAATCTGTAAAGGGACATTACTGCACTATTTAATATTTCATTTCTAAAAGTAACTAACGTTTTCAATTTGTGTTTTATATGATAACGAAATTGTAAGAAAAGATTTAGCTAAAAAATTACTAATGAATTTTCTTTAATTTCTTTAAATTTGTATTGTTGTTCTATATAACGTTATTAACGAAACTATAATGAAAATGTTGGTTTAAACATTGTTACTTTTTTGCATTTTGCAATATATTTGAATTAAACTTTTTGCGTAAATAAATAATATGTACACTCGAAATAGCTAAAATCAGTTCAAATTTACTCAAATTGCCCTCAGTAGTTTTTATGTTCAGTGTCAAATATCGTAACTCTCCATGATAGTTTTTTCTCAAACATAGCTGAGTACAATAGCAAACGTTATAATTTTGTCGGCCATCAATTTAGCTATTGCACTCTCAAATGCCGCCATTTGTAAAGAGTTTACTTATTTTATTTACCTGTTGAATAAGGCCATTACTCTAATTGTCAGCATTTTATTGCTGCCGAAACATCTCAAATAAATGCTAACCGCGCAAGTTACTTCAAATAAAACGTGCCGCCTCCAAACTAGTATAGATCATAAAACTTATGACTATTTACATTGCGCTGACCTATACCTATTTTGCTTACTATAAAATTAAATAGATCACAAACATAAACGTTTTATTTTCCACTGGTTCCTATTTAAATGACTTCCAATATACATTAAATTGTTTAATGAAATTTACTTAACCGCTTCAATAAATTCAATGTAATTATTTATCTTGACGAATGAATAACAACCGAAAATAAAACAAGAGACCGATATTGAAAACGCGGAACTTATGCCTACTCGTTGATATATCAGATGAAGAAATTCTCATAGCAGCCAGTATGACATTGAACTGAATTAAAAATGTTATCAGAGGATCCAATGTATCCGTCTATGGACATCGTGTTATTGTGAAACTCTCTGTATTTGTAACAATTCATATAATATCGTCATTATACTATATTTAAACTACCTATACGTATAACTAGCTGCTGCCCGCGGCTTCGTTCATTTGAGGATTTCCAGATTTTTCAAATGAAATAGTTCTGGTCTACGATGTAGTGATACATAAGAAAAACCACATTGAAATCCATTAATCCCTATCTAAGACTATCGTGCACAATTTCACAGACAAACAGACAAAAATATAACAACTACTTCTATTACGTTAATAAAGGCTCCTAATATTTTTTGTCATATATCTTCCATATATAGTTTTTTTTATTGTGATAGAGTAAGAAACGGGCATGCAGACCACCTGATGTTAAGTGGTCACTGCAGCCCATGGACAACCACGTCCAATCTCAAATAGAACAGAAGTTCTATTTAAGAGTGGACGCGGATGCGTTACTACTCTTGAGGACTAAGATGGTCGCCTCCAATAATGTGTATCCGGCCACCACACCTCCACAACCGAAATACAATACATGAAGAACATGTCGCTTTACGGCGGGTTCTGAGCCTTTTGTAGTAAAATAAACCGATATTCTAAAGTATTCAAAAATATTTAACATTCTGGCATAATTTATCGAGATACCACCGCTAAGGGTGGAAAATAGGGAATGAAACTTTGTACTGGCATTAACTTGAAATTCGAATTGAGAAATATATTTGTGAGTTATAATTAAAATACATTTGAAAGAAGTTATCTTTCATTTTGCAAAAGGAAATACAATTCCTTTGGAAGTCTTTTGTTAAAATTATAACTATGTCAATGGTACAACGTATAGAAATTCTAAGATATTTAGAAATGCTTAACTTATAATAATTTATCCAGAAAGTTCCGCAGATCCGCAAAGGCGTGGGAGTAACTCCAGTAATTCATATAAACATTTAAGATTAACTCATTTATTACACTAGTCTCGCTAAATTCTTCAGAACATTTCATAAAACAATGATCGCCTTAAAATAAAACACGCTTCCTGCAACGAAATATTTATAATATAAAATTGTAATAAATATTTGTTATATAAAAAATATATCAATTTGGTAAGCAGTTCCAATCTTATGTCAAATAAAATTAAGAATGAAAAGTGGTACCAAAAATTTTAAGCGTCTTTAGCCGCCATCTTGTTTTTGCACCCATGATCTTGAATCAAATTAAATTGAAATTAAAAGTAGTATGAATTTTTTAAGCGTCTTTAGCCGCCATCTTGTTTTACACCGTGACGAAGCTCGTGCATTAAATGTTTGTAATGAAGTTAGTTGTAGTTAATTTTCAGTGCCTTGTATAGCGCGATCAGGAGCTAATAATGCAAAACCCAACACTGCCTAATGCCTGTAGATTCCCATCACAGGATTGTAGCATCTGACAAATAAGTCATAAATGTCGCTGGGGTTCGTTGGGCGTAGGCCGCACAAAATTGGTCGCGTTGGAGATCTCTGGGGAGACCTATGTCCAGTGAACGTCAAAAGGCTGAGATGATGACACAATACGCCTCTGCATGTCATGAATTACAAAAGCCATCCATCGTATACAAATGTGGAATAAATAAACAGTTAGTTTCCTAGGGCAATAGAAGTAATCTTTAATACAATCAACCTTAGGTTAACACTTACACACAAATTTTAAAGAAAGATCCGCCTAACCGGGGATCGAACTTGTAACCCATGTAAGACCGACATAGAGACCAATTTATGGGTAATCACTATATAAGCGCTTTATACAGTGCTTTATAAAATGTAATTCGATTAATATGATTTAGTTTACATTCAATTCACAAATTCATGTCTGAAAATGTGATTATCGAATATCTATTAAAATCTACATGAAAGTTTTATCTGAGTTTTAGGACATGCTACTACACTGCTAACGCGATTAATATGAATTACTTTACATCCAATTCACAAACTCAGATTTCAAAAATGTTATCGATTATCTGTTAAAAGTTTGGATGTTTTATCTGTGACCGTTAGGATGCTAACAGTACTTATACACTGCTAACTGTTATTGTCAGGATATTCAGGATCTAAATTGCTTTTTTTAAACTTTGAATTGAAAGTATTCGTGCTATTAGAGGTATTTCATTACATACTGAGGCGTTTAATACTGTGCCAGATGTTGCAATCCACGTTAGAAATAATTGTATAACATTATATAGAACGTATTAATATAAGATCAAGTTATACAGATACTTTTTCACATAATAATTATATGTTTTAATAATGTTTATATTTAATAATATGTATAATATCAATATACTGAAAACATACATATTAATGGGATATGTATAAAAGTTGATTTACATAATAATTGTTTATAATTTGTAAATAAAAAGTTCTTATGTAATATAAATAGGAATGTCTGACATATGTAATGCAGCGATTAATTATGAAGTACGTAGTTATATTATTAATTGTAATTCAAAAATAAGTATTGTATGCCTAGTATTGTATTTGAATTATATTAATAATAAAATGTATATTAAAATTAAATTGGTTAACTTATATTTCAATAACACCATAATTTGAAAATAAATGAAATTCAATTCTTAATATTGTTTTATTAATCCCTTTAGAACATTGTTACCATTTATAAATCTTTTTTTCATTATGGGATTTGAATATTCATTGTAAATTTATTTTTACGTGTAATAATATATATTATTTATTCAAGCAAAGTCTCACGTCATCAATTATATGTTATTTATTAATTATTATGTGGTCTTCTGCACAATTCGTATTTTGAGTATTTTCTTTAACTGATGATATTCCGGAGACTGCTGGAATTTCCCGGAGCTGCAGCAGTTACGCATGCCATGTAAAACAGTTTACTTCTGTAAACATCCCTGATGCACTACAGAACTTTGGTAACCTCGAGTCAGTTGAAACAAACAAGTATGCAGTCTACTTGATGTTAAGTGGTCACTGCATCTCATAGACTCACATATGTACAACTTGCAAGGATTGAAGTTGAATCTGAGATCTTACGTAGATATGTACGATTTAGATGCGTTGCTACTCCTGAGGACTAAGATGAACACCTTTCGTGTCAGTATATCCGGCAACTGCATCTTTCTAATTGAAGCAAGAGTCATTTCACAGATCATGAGGACGGTGGTACAGTCGAATTACGGACGACCATCTGTTAATAGTTATTTTTTATTTTGCAAAAGTAGCATACGAGCGTGCAGGCCCCTTGATATTAAATGTTCTGTGCAGTCTATGTACATCTACGTTTAACTTCAAACAAGACTAACGTTCTTTATGGTATCGTGACTAGATGCATTGCTGCTCTTGTGGACTGAGATGGTCGCTTCCCTTCTAAGTGGATCCGGCTACCTCAGAAACATGATTTGTTTTACGACGATACGCCGTTGGTGCATTCCCGGTGGAATTGTAGTTCTAGTAGCTATTTACGTTGTCCATGAGTGGCAATGACCACAGAAACTTTACCTTTAACACTGTGACTTCGACGCTTACATATTAGATCGGGTCAGCGTTGCGGAACGCGGCACTAAACTGGGGCATATTTGTTTAGACTGAAGATGCGCCTATAATTCACTGAAATATTGTATTTTTAGCATCTGCATATCATTTATTTATTTATTTATTAGTTATACCAACAAAGTAAACACTATTACATTGTATTGGAGGCCGCTATACAATAATAATCATGGTGAGTGTTACTTTAATTAAAGGTACAAACTGCATTATCATCTCAAAGGAAGCTTATCGAGTAACAATTCAAGAATTACTATCGAAAAGTTATATAAAAATATACAAAAAAAAACGCAGACGCGTTCCTACTCTTGAGGACTAAGATGGTCGCCGATAAGATGGCCGCGATTGTGTTTCGCATCCACGTCCGTCCTTAAATAGAACTTCTGTTCTATTGAAGATTGGACGTGGCTGTCCATTGGCTGCAGTGACCACTTAACATCGGGTGGCCTGCATGCCCGTTTCTTACTCTTTTGCAATAAAAAAAACACATTATTGGAGGCGACTGTCTTAGTTCTCAAAAGTAGGAACGCGTCCGCGTCCATCCTTAAATAGAACTTGTGGTCTATTTGAGATTGGACGTGGTTATCCATGGGCTGTAGTGACCACTTAACGTCGGGTGGCCTGCATGCCCGTTTCTTACTCTTTCATAATAAAAAAATAAATAATTAAAAAAAGGTTTCAAGATAAACGTCTTTATAAAATACTCTAAAAAACGTCTTTATAAATAAGTTAACTCTGCCTACGAGGATCACCTCATGTGACGTAGAGGCGGCATGATGTTCATGCTGTCCACTGTTCCACTCGCCTATTTACTCGCCACACGTACTTTTTGCAATAAAAAAGAGATACAATAAAAAATACATATATAAAAACCCTTTTCCTATGATAATATCTTTCTAGTACTGATAGTAATTACATGATTCAGTTAAAACATGACGGACTTCCGTGCCCCCGAATCAATATTGACTACATTGCAATGTCAATCCTTATCCGTACAGATGGCAGTCATGCCTCACTAATTATTTGTTTTAATACTAGATTTTATGCAGACTTTGATACGAACTAAATAGGTGACGGACTATTCTGCTACTTTTACCGAACGATGCTTTCAGGTCTCGTAGGAGATCGATAGGAATTATTAGGAGGAATCAAATACCTCCCGGATCGGCGGACATTATCTAAAACGACTCCAGATCCACTTGCTAGGGAATCAAATACCTCCCGGATCGGCCGGCATTATCTAAAACGACTCCAGATCCACTTGCTAGGGAATGAAATACCTCCCGGATCGGCGGGCATTATCTGAAACGACTCCAGCTCCACTTGCTCCATTAATTTAAGCTATTATTTGTAAATTACATTTTTAAAGATGATAAAGATGTGTTTTGGAGTCCTTCGCCGCGTCTCCAATCGAAACACCTTACAATTCTGTAGTTTATTGACGCTCAAAAATAGTTCTGTAAAGAATCTACTTTGAATAAAAATATTTTGATTTTGATTTTGATTTTGATTGATAACTTCATGTAACACGCTATGTTAACCCTTAGACTGCGGGCGGCGCGGATACATATGTATGTATGGATATATGATCGGGTCTGTATTGCGGGAGACGGCCCTAAACTGGAGCTTATTTGACAGCATAATATCAAAATTTAACCTTACGTAAATATTGAAATGAATTTGTATGGACAGACAAACCGTTTTAGTGTTATTATATACATAGATAGCGAATGAAGATAACAATTTGATAGTTTTCTGATCGGTCTACTTTATAATATAACAACTATCGTCGTGGAAGTGACTTATTTGTAAGCAATTATAATTCATGTAAGTGCTTATTTCTAACCAATTTTAATTTGTAAGTCGCTATTTCTAATTAAGCCGATGTACTGATTACATTGTACCCTTGACGTACATTAAGTGTATGTAAATACCTTACAATGAAATAAAATGTTTGAATTTGAATTTGAAAATATAAGGGATATTTCTAAGAACATTAACTTAAAGGTGATAGAGCCGTTAGAGCTCACCCGGGGCGGCACCACCGCCACCCTCATAACCCGCCGTAAAGCAACATGTTCTTCATGTATTGTGTT
>DWON01002649.1:0-20018 GCA_018251015.1 Phocides pigmalion okeechobee
TAATACAGTATTCTTGCGGACAAGCGATATATGTAATACTAGGATTAATAGCTTGGTAACTAGTTATTTTACATATGATATTATACATCACTTTTAAAACTTTCCCTGTGGTGTACCGCACTGCTGTGTATTGAGCAACGAAACACAGTTACAGCTTGTACATACCTGTGTTTTATGTACAAATCTGTATGGATTACAGGCGAACACAAGTGCTGTGTTCATGTCCTCAAGACTGAGGGTTGACATCACTTCGATGTATTTGTAGATATACACAAATGCTAAAAATTACAATATTTCAGTGAATTGTCAGCGCATCTTTAGTCTAGAGAAATGAGCTCGAATTTAGTGCTGCCATCTGCAACAATAACCCCATTTAACCGATTCAGTGCGGATGGCACCACACAAAAGAAATTCATGGCACAACTGTGGTGCCGTCCGCACGGAATCGGCGAATACATTAGTGTCACAGTCCAATTTTTAAAATATGGAAATTGTTATTATTTTAAAATAAAATATATTATATAGCCTATATTTTATGACAGATAGTAGAACTATAGTTCAATCAATGAGGTACCATCACTGATTTAATAATGTGCCATAAAATAACTCTTGTGCTTCAGTTGAAGAGGTGGTTGCTACTCATAAACTTGGAAGTTATGTAACAATATCAGTTTTTGGAGTCTTTTTCTTTCTTCGTTCATGACTTTAGTCATTGTTGAGGTTGTATGTGAATTCCCTTTCCGCATTGACTATTTAACACTTTCATGCAACTGTCATACTTGGTGTGATGCACATGTGGCTTGTACACCTATTGTGTTCATACAAATCTGTATGGATTAGCAGAACAAAAATGCAATGTTTACATTGGTGCTAGAAGATTATGGGCAGACTACATTTGTGTATTCGTAAATGCTACATAGATGCTAAAAATACGACATTTCTGTGAGTTGTCAGCGCAGATCCAGTTGAGAAAAAACGGGTCCAGTTCAGTGCCACCTTCCACAATGCTGATTTAATATAATGTATGAACACCACAATGAAAGTATTACTATCAGATGGCTTATGTGTTCATTTACTGTTTTCCTTCTAATCTAATGGATACCAATTAAAAAAATGGTGTGAATCACATTCTTAAAAATTACTTAACACCTAGGCAATGCAATACAATGCGATAACGTTAAATTTGTTTCAGCTGCATGCGATCAGTGAAAGATTCAAAATGGCATGTCCACAAACTGAAAAACAAGACCAGATGTATGACTTCAGTCACATTCTAGACTTCTGCTCACAAGTGAGGTCACTGAACATTGAAGGCAGCTATGAGAAACTTGGCACTAGCAACATCATACCAAATGAGTTGCAATTTGACCTCATACCTTTCAAGTCTCTAGTAGATTTGAAGATTCTTGGTGTGCCCATGAGCTGCATACAAAGCGTTGGTGAGTAGAAACTTGTGTACTATTTATTAGCTATATGATGGATTGTGAAAAATGTTTATCTCGTAACATGTACACCTTCAAATGTACACAAAATAAAAAACATAAGTTTAAATATGATTTCTTGATATTTCATGCCTTGATTATTATTTTCTATAATAGTGAGATACAATTGTTATGTATTTGTGTACACTTTAACCCATCTCGAACAACAAAGGTGGTAGGGCCGTTAGAGCTCGCCCGGGGCGGCATCACCGCCACCCTCATAACCCACCTTCAAACAACATGTTCTTCATGTATTGTGTTTTGGTTGGGGAGGTGTGGTTGCCAGATACACATTATTGGAGGCGACCATCTTAGTCCTCAGGAGTAGGAATACATCCGCATCCATCCTTAAATAGAACTTCTGTTCTGTTTGAGATCGGATGTGGTTGAACATGGGCTGCAGTGACTACTTGACATCAGGTGGTCTGCATGCCCGTTTCTTACTCTTTCACAATAAAAAAAAATGTACAATTTTTATGTATAAAATGAAATTTCCTATTCCTTTAACAAAGAGGTCATATATTTTTAGAAAACATTTAAATTTTGTTGGTAAACTTTCTACTGATTCCATAGCTAAGAGTAATTTATGTAGCTAACGAAAAATCTAATGATGTTACTGTAGAAAGCATATTTTTAGAGTAAATTTCTTAACGGCAATGTAATTGTGTTAACCAAATCCATACATGTATTTATTAATACTGTATAAGGCATGGTAATGAATTAAGTAGATCATTAAAGCATAATTATGTTGCTTTCTCTTTTTACTGTTATGTGGACCAAACTCAGATTCTTTTCTGAATAAAGTATGTGCGTCATTATTTATTGTTAAACTACTAGGTGAGAGAAGACCATAATAAAACAACATATAGTTTTAATCTCGTCAAATGATGAGTATAAATATATTACTAAACAGTACAAACACATTGTTTTGAAGAATTTTGTGGAAAAATAAATATGTTACAGGAGAGATAAGATTGAAATAAATGTCAAAGAGATATATTTTATATGATACAATTAGCAACTTGGCAAATAATAGTCTTCACTTTATAGATATGAGGAAACCTAAATAGCCCTACTTAAAGTAGGCCATAGCTAATTGCAAATCTGTTTGAACCCCTCATGTAAGTCTGTGCCTTGGCACACTTCAGCAGAATACAGTGGGGCTTATCAAGTTATAACACAAAGTGGTGAAACATGTAGTTAGTGTAGTGGATCTCTCTAGAAAGAATTAAAAATAACACATGTGGTGCAAACCCACAAATAGAAGGTTATGTTATGAGATTAGCATTACATATATGTCTATCCATTCTCTAAGTTCACTACTAGGCTATAGATATATCTTAGATAATTGCTATAGTTGTAGAGTCGTAACTTGCTCCATAACTTGGTTTTTGCAATAATGACCAGACATTTTATAAACATGCATATGCATGTTAGCAAGTACATATGAAATAGATAATTTTACATTCAGACATAAAACAAATATCCATGACTATAATACAAATGTTTATCGTACACAAGAATTAAATCCATAACCTCGCTTCCCAGTTAGGATGGCTAAACATTAGTTATAAATATAGATTTTTTTTTTCTATTCTATTATTTTTAACTTAAATAATTTAAACGCGAAAACTTGTAATTGGCCTTCTTGTATGTATACATACGTATTTGTAATCTTATATTCTAGCTGTAAGTTTTCCGAAATAAATAAATAGATAGTATATATATTATCTAATGTAGTCCTTATTTCATTACAGGAAGCTTACGTGACACGCTTGTTAGCCTGTCAGTCCTAATAGCGAGTGTGATGTCTCTCAATGAGTTCCTGTTAGTTGATGTGCTCCATAAGGACCCCTCCAGTTTAGCAGATACAGTAGTAAGTGTTGACCTTGATCTATTTAATACTGTATTCTACATGAGATGTTCACAACTTCTAATAATCTACTAGTCTTCTAGTAATCTGAGGATCGACATGGATTAACCAAGAACAAATTGTCTTTAATATCTTTAATATTTATTTAAAGAATTATGTTGCGATGCTATTCGACATATAGGAAGTCTGAAGCATTTATCCTGACTCCACTGCGTTCCCTGAATTCATTGCGCATATAAATTTACTTATGTCACATTTCCGCATAAAAATAGATGAAACATGCAGTCATGTTATTGAGTTAGAGATCACTTTATCAGCTCTAACTAGGTTACATTATTAGGTTACACATGCGCTTAATTATAATGAGACGGTTATCATCACTGGAGTATGCCAGTCTTATCAGCAGACATTCAAATGTCAAGCATGAAAACAATGCACTTTGAAACGGTTGATTATGATTATGACGGCATATTTAATCATATTGATTACAAAATTGTAATTGATTTTGTTTCAATAAAATTTAAAGATTTTTTTTTATGGTAACAATAATTTATGTTTACATCATATAATATTGCCTATTGCGTTATGAGCGTAATTAAATGTCATCATCTTTATCGGTTCAGCATTTTTAAGTCATAAAACAAATCTTCTTCAAAAATATATATGAATAGACAGAAGTACATAGTAATTTCCTGTTAAATATAGTAGTGTTGATTTAACCGGAAAATGACTAACATATTGCAAGGCTATTAAATAAAATCCATATATTAAATAAGATAACGATTTCTGTAACATTTTGTTTTCCTTTTCAGACATGGAAGAAGTTAACGGTGATAAACTTCGCGAGCAATAACATAAAGAACGTCGACTGGGCGATAAAACTGGTTCCAAAGTTGAAACATTTGTCTTTGTCGTCAAACAAGTTGAGCGAACTGTGTGACATATCTTGTCTCCACGAGTTGCAGATATTAAATCTATCCATGAACAACTTCGGTTTATGTGAGAACTGGCATGCGAAGATTGGGAATATAGTCAAAATTGACCTTTCTCAGAACAAAGTAGTGTCCTTGCAAGGTTTCTCTCGATTGTACTCTCTAGAGAGTTTGGATCTGAGTTGTAATCTGATAACGGACGTAGAGGAAGTTCAACATATTTGCAAGCTACCCTGTTTGGAGTATTTATGGTTAACCGCGAACCCAGTAGCGTCATCTGTCGATTACAGAGTGAAGGTTATCGAACAGTTTAACGCCCGCATGACGGAACTATGTTTGGATAACGAAAAGGCGTCAGAGAAAGAACTGGATACTGCAAGAGTTTTACAAGCCTTAAGGGTCGTTAAAGAGGGCAAAACGCCCAGTTTCTTACAGAACAATAATACGAGTCACAGCTTTAATAAGAGTTGATAACTTTTGAGATGTGTATTTAACTTTGTAACTAACATTCCTGTGACAGCTTGTAACGAATAACTTTACGAAGGAGTTATTAAAAAAAATCTATATTTGATTTGTAAATAGAATCTTAATCCTCACTGGGTGTGGAATTGATATTGTTTTCTTTATGTATAATATTTTGTATGTCGTATTGACATTTATTTGTGATATTGGACATAATAAACTTTAGATGTAAGGATTTTCTTTGTGATGTATGTATGACATAAAAAAGTGTTAACTATTGACCAATAATTTAAGTTTCAAGTCCCGGCTACACTCTTTATTTTTTAAGATATTTCTTCACCGGGACCTAGTATTGTGTCTACAAGTATTATTGTAATTGTAATGTAAATTAATTTATTTTACAATGCATTAACGATTAAATTTTTAATGTTGTATATTTTGTTTTATTATGAAATAAATGACTTAACGAATTAAATTAAAAAAAAAAATATAGTAAAAAAAAATTGTATTAGAAATATTGGTACTGCAAGAAGTAATCTGAACAAAAATGACAATTTTTTTTTTAAAGTACACTCAAAAAATTATTCACGATTTCTTTGGTGAAAAGAATGAGAGTTTAAAGATATTTAAATGAAAACACCATATTTTTCTTATGTATTTAATAGGATCATTTACACATATTTACACAATCATATCATAATAATAAGTCTTAAAAACAACAGTTCATATGTCATTATGTATCGATTTCTTAAACAAATATATAAGGCAACTTATAATATTTAATTATAAATTTAATGACAATAGCGATCTGTGAACGAAACTATGGAGTAGACGTTTCAGGGAAATGCAACGAAAATCAAATAAAAAGTTCATTTTTCGAGAGAGCATATATCATATTTTTCGACGTCGTGTCGAGGTATTGGCTATAAAACTTTTATTGTCCAACTGAGCATTGGTCTTTTTATAACTAGGGGAAGCTTGGACCATATTCAACTACATTGCTCTATTGCGTATTGTTAGAGGTTCAAGGGAACGTCTGTATAAGGATTTTATCTAGATAGTAGACCCTAGGGTCCACGTCCCACGGTAGTATTGTCCAATATAAAGCGGTGTAAAATGAGATCAACAGGAGGTACCTCCCCTGTAGAACTAGAGTTCTACTGGTTAGGTACCACCGCTGCCCTCATAAACCGCCGTGAGGCAACACTTATGTTTTGGTTGAAGTCCATATGTAACATAGTAAACTAACATACGGATCTGGTCCTAACCTAGATTTAAACCAACGTCAATAGGTGGACTATTATGGTAGGACTGTAATCCTCTGCATTATGTGGTCACGACCGTTTATTATCTGCAGTGACATCTTCCAAAGAGTTGGACAGCACTATTATGTGTCGCTTCGATGTCATAATTTATTGCCAAGCGTATTTATTGTCTGTTTCGCTTACGGTCACAAAACGCTAGTGTGATAAACAACTTGTGAGACGATTTATGAAATAAAAGTCAAACCATTTCAAACCAAAGTACTTATATAGCTACATATCGCTCGTGTAGTAATATATCTGCACATTTACAAAAAAATGCTTAAACATGATTATAATCCGTAGCTGTTTAGAAGTTAGAAGTTAGAAGAAGAAAATGCTAATAGACATTCTATCAATATTTGATATTTGCCTCTGTATGTGCCAATATATGTATTTTTAGATAAGCGATACATATTTAATTTACCCCGAATGTTAACTTGTCTTTCAGTAAAAGAGTAATTGGAACGGATCAATTTTTTATATTCATGTAATTCTCAAGCAATATTAATTTCTAATTATTTGGATTAGTCATCAAAACTCGTCTCATAAGTGTTTTAAAAACAAACCACTGGGATTATGAGCGGAGGCTATCACATATTAACACTTAAATAAAACAATTTAACTTAAGCTTAAACCTAAATAAGTCATAGGGATTCATCCATAACGTCACAAATTAAATTTTTATCTACCATCACCAGGCCTCGTCTCGTTTCCATACATGTTTTATGATATCCATATTTATGATATCCGTATTTATGATAATCATATTTTAGCTTAATGTGACGTCAACAATTACTGAAAACTTCCCACTCTTAAGATTCATGACGTCACGTTAGTAAAATAGGATAGGACCCCGCCCTGGTAACGTGGTGTACAAACTCTCTTCTATTTTAACTATCAAAAATATGCCTAATTTATATATGTGTATTCGCAAATGCTACACGGATGCGCCCAAACACAACAGTTGTGGGAATCGTAGGCGCACATGACTAGAGGAAACATCTCCAGCCTAGAGAAACATCTCCAGTCTAGAGAAAACATCTCCAGTCTAGTGCCGCCGCCCACAATGCTGACTTGATGTAAATGTTAGCGCCGCAGTCAGTGTTAAATTCCTTAGCTACATACATCTTTTTACCACAATACTTGCCACGTAATCGGTTGACCACCTAACAAGCTATACATAACCATACACCCACACTATCAAAAATACATACAAACACTCAAAACCAGTCTTCGCGCTAATACTTAACATTATTGCTTGACGTGAGACGAATTTAATTCGAGCCTCAACAATTTGGATCAAATACGCCACATTATCGCAAACATCTTAAGAATAGCATGTAAAACTAGATTATATATAAGACAAATAAAAATAACATACTTTCTAGTACCTAACTTTCTAGTAACTGTAAAGGTCATTTCGCTGTATTCAATCACAAATACTCAGTTTTCCTCATTGACATAAAATAGTCTCATACATATTACATGCAAAAACTATAAATTAAAATTCATAAAATGCTTCTTGTTTATGCAAACCTTATACAAAACTTAAAATTACACCTGAGGGAATGACAAAAAATATATGATATATAAATATATATATATATTTATGTAAGTGATACAAAAAAACAAAACTTGGAAACATATTATCAAATTGATACACTTGCATACCCCACAATTGGGAACACAAAATCCTCCAATTATTCTTAAAATCTAAAACACATCACTGGAACTTATATATTATTACAACTAGCACATTTGCAAATACTACAAAGTAATATATATTATATACTATATGTATTTGGACATATATTTATATTATAATTTAATGACACTGAGAAGAATACCGTAATTTTAATATAAAATATCAATTACAAAACCAAATAGAGTAATAATTTAAAGATAATTCCAAAATGAATGAAAACTTAAAAAAAAATTAAAATTAATGTTTCTATGATAATAAATTAAATGTCGAATATTAACTAGTACAAAATTATTTTGAAAGACATTTCAACTATTTTATGTCTATAAAGTAATTAAAAGTTATTGACTTTAGCGCTAAAATGAACACTAAAATGTAAATGTAATTCAAAAAATCATAATTAATATTTACTTCAAATTATATTCAGAAGTGTTCGAAAAAGAGCAAAGTAAATATTATTTATTGCTATGGCTTCAAGTATTTTGCGTTATCCAAAGACAAGTCTTCACTTTGCTGATTTTCAAAATTATAAACAATAAAGCTTAGTCCACTACAGTCATGTACTTTGTTGAAGTAGTTCTAATTGAACTACCTTTAGGCTTAACCTACTTACCTAGGTTTTAACTTGATGAGATTAAGTTAGTACTGAGCGATAAGTCCGCCTATTGTGTACTAAGTTGTGAATTTTGGAAATGTTTGTCTTCTATTTCATGGTATGCAATATATTACAATCTATTCTATTCTATTCATACAATGTAAGGGGATATTAAAGTTTTTGTATAATTAAATATATGTATATTGTGTAAAAAGATCATTATCATTTTTCAATGTCTGCCGGATACCACACCTATTTCTCTCCTGTTATTTTGGTCTGTATGTACTGATCAGAAGACAGTTCTGGTATTCTGGTGTTTCATCTTAGTCAAGTAGCATATCATGTCTCAAAGACTTCAGGCAGACTATCTTTTCATTATTATATACGTTTTTTTAAATATTGACAGACGTGTTTAAAATTTTACACACATTATATATTTATATGCATTTTACCTATTTTTTCAACAAACTTCCAAATGGAAGATCCTACTGATATCATAAAATCGATTTAGTTATTTGTATATTGATTTTATTACGTAGAACTAGTTATGGATATAGGCTACTTTATGTTGTAAAATTGTAACTTGAAGGTATTGATATAAAGGATACAATTTACTGTGGGGAAATGATTTTAAATTGAGCTAACAAACATGTTTTTTTTCTTCGATATAGCGTAAATTAGCAATAAGAAAGGAATATTGAAAATTGCACCTCTAAGGTAAATATGACACTCAAGGGTAATATGAAATTTCCTCATACAGACTGCGCGGCAAAATCTAGGATTACATATTCACGTACATTATTTTTCAAAAGAACATTCTGTGTGGACTCAGCTTTAGCATATAGTATTTAAGAATATATTCACTGGCAGCACCTTTTATAGGAATGTGTGATGTTTTTATTCGTAATGGAAATAGGAAAAGAGTGTGCAGTCCTCATGATAAATGATCACTGCCACTCATGGATGGTTGTAGCCGACTTCACAAAGACCAGGAGTATTATATATATAGTATTATTAAATTACGTTTGCGTTGTTACTCCTGAGAATTAAAATGGAACACTTTGAAAAGGTAAATTAGGTCTACTCATAGGCGTAGCTATTGCTTTTGTACTGAGGTCTAAATTTTTAAAAATATACAAAGATTAAGTATAAGTAGACTTTTCCTAAACTATTAGGAAAAAAAAACAAAATTCTATTTTTTTTTTAAATTAACAAGTACACAAATGTAGAAGCGTACAAGTGACTTATATGAAATGTAAAATATTCCGTGATTTTTCTATTCCGCTAAGTTTACGTACAGGGGGAGGCCAGACCCCCCTTAGCTCCTCCCCCCCCTATATACGTCTTATAGCTTTAATATTCCAATAATATTTAATAGGATACTAATAAAGTATTCACGCACATATGCTGTTATCATAACTACGCACACAAGCGACTATAGCAACATTACCTTCTTAGGCGAGGCTAACATCCAGTACTGACATCTAGGATTCTATGGACGAGGCGTATTGGGTTGTGGGCGCGCTAGCAGGCGGCGAGCGCGGGCAGCATGAAGTGGAAGCGCTCGTCCGTGGCCTGGTACAGCGGCGCGCGCGCTTTCACGCCGCTCGCCGTGGGCCGCTGCGACGGGTCTTCGCTCAACATGAGTTTCAGCACCTCCGTCTGGTAATGTTCAATTTTTTTTACATCCACAGTCCCGCATTTGTGTTTCCTATATCATCTGTATCTCACAACATATTATAGATAAAATATAAAACGAATACATGAACGAACACAGCTATAAAGAAATTTAATTTTACACTTTAGACATCTTACTGTAATTTAATGGAACACAAAATTCTGTGTGTTAAGCCTTTATGTGTCGCTGTGATACGACATGATAAAGGCATGTGACATGATAATCAAAAATCGCATTAAAATTAGTTTATTCATTTTCATTACAATGCCATGAGTCCTTCTGTATCAAAACACGAGAGCGCGCGCACGTATATACGTGCGTATGCGTATGTGTGTGCGTGTGTATATGCGCGTGTGTGTAACTGAGCGTATTTGTACTTGGCGTATGCGCTATACCTATAGAATACAATTCTTGCAGTCCATAATAAGCTACTTTAAAACAAAAGGGCCACAAATCCAAAATATTCAAAATCCTTTTTATTGTAAAAATTCAATATTTGTCGGTCACATATCCGAATCAACCATTAAAAGCAGAATAAAAATATCTTTCTAACAGTGTGTAACACCTATTATTCAGTTTTACAATTACAGAGCAGTTATACAAGAACTGATTTTGACAACTTTAAATGGCTCTCCTGTAAAATTAGGTCTATTCGCGTTGTGGCCCTTTTTGTTTTGAAGTAGCTATATAACATCCTTCTTTCACTTACAATGAATAAAGTTCCTCTCTTTAGCTGTTAATTAAAAAGTACCTCATTGGGATAATGTTGCTGGAAGTGATGCGGGAAGTGTCCGGCGCGGAGGCGCGTGAGGCAGTCGACGCGCTCCGCCTCCGTGCCGAAGGGCTGCAGCAGCTCGAACAGCACCAGCCCCAGCGAGTAGATGTCCACTTTGTAGCTGTACGGCCGCCCCACCAGCTGCTCCGGGGACATGTACAGGTGGGTACCTGTGGAAACGTCACAACAAAATACACATTAAAATTAAGCAACTTCGGTCAAGGTCAAACGTTGGATGGGTGACCGTTAGTAGTAAAATTTCGTATGCGTGTCAGTACTTTGTAGGATCAAGATAATAAAGTACCTCAACAACAGAAGATTTACGACATGTGTACATTATAATGGATCGACAAAGTTATGCATTGTCAGATGCGGTCTGAAGTTATATGGGTGATCAAAAGTGGTTAAATTTCATATACTGCAGAACCGTAATTAACGTTTATATCCTTAATGAGAGACTCCTTGTTAAATAACAGTCGCGGTCAGAAATTGGATGAATTTATTGTCTCAATATGTTGTGCCCGTCTTTAGAAACGTAACAATAAAATAAAATATCTCAACGTGTAAAGATTTGCGACTTGTGTGATGAACGATCGAAAAAGTTACGCAACGATAAGTGCGGTCAGGGGTGGGTCATTGGATGAGTGACCAACATTCGCCACATTCCACACACGCTTATTCAGAAACATTATGACTCATCAAGCTTTTCTTCGGTTCCAACCTCAAAAACGACTTTAATCGTATCTAAGCTCGAACTTAGATACGTTGCTACTCCTGAGGACTGAGATGGTCGCCTCGCTTCAAAGTGTAGCGGACAAGCGAACCACTCCAATCGAAACACAAGTAATGCTTGACGGCTGATTATGAGGGCGGCAGTGGTACTTCCCCGACTGAACTTTATTTCTCCCACCTTCATTTGTAGTTCAAAAGTGAACTCACCAACTCTATGCGTATGCCTCGCGTGCACATTGACCTCGTGCGCGGGCTCCCCGTCCTGCGAGATGTCGGTCATGGCGGTGACCAGCCCGAAGTCGCCCACCTTCACCTTGCCGTCCAGCGCGAAGAATATGTTGCTCGGTTTCAGGTCCCGGTGGATGAGTCCCGCCAGGTGGACGTACTCCACCGCTGACGCTATCTGACTGAACAGTGTATTTACCTGGAACATGGTTCATTATTAACACTTTCAATTCAAGGGTGGAGAGAGTAGAAAACGTAAGTTTTACTTTTAAATTTATTTATATATTAAATAATATATTGCTCAATTCTAATTTTTAAATTTAACTCAGAAACTAAATTTCAACTCCTATTTTCTGCCAGTTCGTCTTTTTTTATTGTTATTTTCGCACCAAATTTAAAAGTACCAAACAGACGTAAACCTTTGCAAGGAAGAAAAATTTTTCCAAAAAGGTGAATATAATCAATAAAATATTTAAATTTCAAGTAGGTTGAGATATTCTTTCTTTATAACTCAATTGAAAATTAAAAAAATGATAAGAAAACTCAGTTGGTACAACCGACTGACTCGATGGTGTGCAGACAAATTGTATAATGCTCTTTTATACTGAGATATTCAGTGTTTTTTACTGTTACAGTATGGTTACAGTACAAATCAACTCAGAGGAAATAATTTGGTCACCAACAGTTTAGTCAAATGTAACAAATATAACAAAATCTTTTCCATGACATTTCTATCGGTCAAGAAAGTATATTTGACAACATTTATTAACCCAGTTTTACTTCCACGTTAGAATTTTTTTATTGTGTCGCAGGCGGAATTGCGGCCATCAAAAAATAGCAGTGTTTTTGAAAATATTTTGAAGGCGTAGTACCGCGACGCCCCTCACCATGTCCCGCCGGGACTGGTGCGAGCGGTTCTGCCGCAGCCAGTCGTGCAGGCTGTCGCGCCGGCACAGCTGCATCTGGATGTACAGGTACATCTTGCTGCCGCCGCGCGACACCTCCCCCCCGGCCGCCCCGGCCTCGCCCGAGCTGCGCACGCACATGTCCAGCGACCAGTGCCGCGTGTGCCCCTTCTGCAAAGCAAACGCGTTTTATGAAGTTGTTAAAAGTACTTTGCAACAATGCACTACCACAATGTATAATAGTACATATTTCAAAGCATGCACTATGAGGTCAGGAAAAAGTGAAGTGATTACAAATTTTCCTATCCTCATAGTGCATGCTTATGGATTCTCGCAAAGTAACGCCTGATACTATTAACTATCTTAAACACATTTTATTTCTTATGGAAAAGGCAGAAAATGAGCAGTTTGCCCCTGATGAACATCGAACACTTTTATATATTTTTTGTAAGAAAAGTAGCAAACGATCATGCAAGCTACCCGAAATTAGATTGAAGTTATATCGAAGCTCGAATGCGTTTATCGTTACTACTGTTGAAGACTGAGATGATCGCCTCGCTGACCGAAACAAAATTATATGAAACTTACTCGCGTTTCGATAAAAAGGTATAGTCCCGGTTCACTTACAAAGAAGCATCGCATCTGTGATCAACTTCAATGTCTCTTATTATGAATTCAATTGGTTACAGATGTGATTGGACCGCAGTGATACCTTATCATCAAATTTGCCGATTGTTCGTGCGTTACTACCATGTCATAATAAAATGCTGACTTCCTTTAATCTTAAAAATGAGTAAAGTAATGAAACAGTGCTTGTACCACAGTACCTTTTTCTTACTATGATTAGAGCTGTCAGTCTTAATGTATCCTTCACATTCTTTCACTTTCTCCAGCATTTTATTGGACAAATCCTTCCTCGCCTCGGAGCACGCGGAGTGCTCGTCAGTGTTCGCGAACACTATGAACGAGTCGTCGTTATCCCCACTCCCGACGTTCTTGGAGAGGGAGGTGGTGACGTCACTGACGTTTTTCGTGATGTCCGTAATGTGCTTTGATGCGTCGTCGTCGAACACTATGCTGAATGAATCGCTGCAGCTCTGTGATCTGAAGAATACAAATATTTAGCGGTTAAAATCTAACATAAAAGTAGCAGATGGAGTCATATAAACAAAAGGTAAACATTTTTTTTGAGAAGAGGCCACGAAAGTTCATTCTCCGCGGACTGTTAAATGTTTCATCAAGTTAAGTGTGTGATGTGGTTCGACCGGCAAGTTACCACCACCGCCCTCATGATCATGCCATGCTGGGCCATGGGCGACGGAGACCGTTTAACATCCGATGGACTACACGCTCAAAAATAAAATAAGGGGAATATTTTATAGTACTGTTTCTTTTACTGTCTGAATACGTCTGCATTCGTGTGTATGAGTGTGTTTGCATGTGAGTGCACTGGTGCGTGCGTACATGCATGTGTGCGACCATGTAAAACGCCGAAAGAAACTTTTTACTCTTCTTTCATGACATAAAAAACATTGGAATATAATCATACGTTACAGTTATAATATCCTGTTACCTCAACCTCTTAGGTTCGGCGAGCTTTTTCTCGTAGTCCAAAGCGTCGACACACTCGTCGATGCTCCGGTGGAGGTTCAGCATGACGCTGTCGCCCCGCGGCGGCGACTTGTTGACCGGCGACGCGGGGGACGGCGACGTGTAGTCCTCGGACATCGCTAGGGAAACACCCTCTAATTCCCTGTAATCAAAACACATAAAATTAAACGCATGTAAAAATGTAAACATTCTAATTACACGTATACATTTAATCATGCTAATATTTAAAATTATTATCCACAGTGACAGGTTATCTAGCAAGTTTTATACTAGCTTCTTTGCTCTTTTCCGGCTGAGTATACTTTTTATGATATAAGAAACAGCAATATATAATATAATACACAATAATGTATCTGTGTGAAGGTGTGTGTGTGTGTGTGTGTGTGTGCGTGTGTGTGTGTGCGTGTGTGTGTGCGCGTGTGTGTGTGCGTGTGTGTGTGTGCGCGTGTGTGTGTGAGTGTGCGTACCGCAGCCAGTGCGCGTCGCGCTGCTCCTGCCAGAGCGGCGGCGGCTCCTCGAGCCACGCGTTGAAGTAGCGCACGATGTTCTCGTGCTCCAGCTTCGCGAGCGCGCGCACCTCGCGAAGCACTCGCTCGCGTTTCGACTCCCTGCGAAATACACGCAGTTTAAATTATAACAACAAGACTAACAACAAAAATAACATATTTCTTATCCTGCATCTAATTTAACTTTTACAAAACGTTAAGAGTTTGCACCAAAAGTATTCTCATCCGAAAATAACGATTTTTACTAGACAAAATATGTATAAATTTAACATTTAAGTATAGAACTGACAAGTGCTTTATTATATGCAAACCCCCTACATCACCATATACAGAATATTTCTGCGTTAAACAATTTTTAATGTTACAAGATTAATTAAAATTTAATTTAAAAAGTGCTAAAAGTAGAGTTCCCGTTATATAGTAAAATATATACAATATTTGCTTCACAGGAAATATGAAAACAGTCGCTACCTTCCATTGTCGAACTATGTTTTTATGTGAGAACAGTAACAAACAAGCATGCAAACCATCTGATGTTAAGTAGTCGCAGCCCTTAGATATCCACTTACAACCACAAACAACCGTGCAGCCGCAACCGCAACTCTCCAACCGAAACACAAGTAATGCTTCATATGAAGGCGGCAGTACCTTGATCTAACCACTGTTCTCCCACTTTTAAATTGTATAAGTCACTAATAGACCATAAATAAGTAGGAAGTCACCTCCGAGGCAAAGTGATCCTCTTGACCGCGTAGGGCCTGTCGTCGATCTTGTTCCTGGCCTCGAAGACGACCCCGAAGCCGCCGCGGCCGAGGCAGCGCAGCGGCGTGAAGTCGCTCTCGTAGCGCCCCGAGTACTCCGCGCTTATCGACGGAGGCCGCTCGTAGTACCTATCCACCACTATGTTCTCCTGATTTATTGGCAACGGTGTGGTGGGCCTTCAAACCAGATGATATACATTTTATTACTTCTGCATTGTCTATGTCACGGTAGCCGTAACAGTTTACTGGTAACATTGCATTCTTTCACATGAAAGGACCGGAATTCATATCTTTGGCAAGTACTTTTGATTTTTAAAAGTTATGTACGTATTAGAAATGATGTGTAACATGCTCTTACGATAAAAGAACACATCACAAGGAAACCTGCATGCTTGAGAGATCTCTATAATGATTCTATAGATGTGTGTAGTCTTCTAACCCGCAACTCACTTGTGTTAAGCATAATGACCTAATCCTTCTGGGACTATTGTACTTATATATTTTAATATAGAACAATCTGAAAGTTTATGTTTGTTACCTCATGTTTGGTATTTTCTTTTCCTTTTAGTTGCATATTGTTTGCAATTCTCAGTAACTGCTGCCACTGAACCAATAGGTCGTTTAGTGGAACAGAAATAACGGCACATTTAAAAAGTTGAAGTTGAAGGTAGACTAACATGCGAGTAATAAACCGAGTAGCCGGTGGTGTGTTCGACCGCCGTTAACAAAGAAAACGCCGTGCGTGATTTTTATCCTAATTTAACTACAAGAAACCCAGACTTTTATTAAGTGGAGTGCATACTGTGTTATTCCATCGGTGGACAATTTGTTTTGAAACGTTCCCGCCAAATTGGTGGTCGATTCTGGGAAGCTGGAAGTTCCAGCGGAACAGTGAGAAGTTTCTTATTCTTAATTGTGGACTTTGTACAGCCCGGGGTACACTGAACACACCCATACATCCAGAACCAGCGCGAGTATAAAAGGTCCTTCGAATACCCAACACCTCATAAGAACCTCACAAGAAGAGGTGATAGTAGTTTATATACCAGCGTCTTACATGATAAGTCCTTTCTTCATTCTGTAAAGAGATACATGCCCGGCAAGGGTGCAGTATTGATGATGATGATACCTTATTTTGGGTGCGAAGAATCTCGGCCATATCATGAGGTTCATTAGCAGAGCCGAGCTGATCGCGATGAGCAGCACCTCCTTCCACCAGAACCAGAGGGAGTACACGTGGATGTGGACGTGGTGGTGGTTCGCCTGGTCGTCGCTGA
Source organism: Phocides pigmalion okeechobee (assembly GCA_018251015.1). Classification (NCBI taxonomy): domain Eukaryota; kingdom Metazoa; phylum Arthropoda; class Insecta; order Lepidoptera; family Hesperiidae; genus Phocides; species Phocides pigmalion. The sequence continues at coordinate 16,820 of DWON01002649.1, forward strand.
TGTTGGGGAGCACGATGTCGGGGCCGGTTATAGGTTCGTCCCCCACTTGTACCGCTTGGTCACATGTGTCTTGCAAATACAGGAAGAAGCCGTGGCTACCTGGAATTAATCCAGTTTATGTATTATTATGTATTTATGTATATATGTATGAATTTTACTGCGGGAAACACAAGTGATGTGTTCTACTTTGCGTGAAGCGTATCGATTTTGTACACACAAATCATGTTATATGCAATTAAAGGTGGGAGGACTATAGTTCGACCAGGGAGGTACTACCACCACCCTCATAATCCGCCGTAAAGCATTACTTGTGTTTCGGGTGGAGAAGTCTGATTGCAGGCTACACTTTGAAACGAGGCGAACATCTTAGTCCTCAGAAGTAGCAACACGTCTACGTTTGAGCTCAGTTAGGATTTCAGTCGTGTTTGTGGCTGTACGTAGATGTCTATGAGCTGAGACTGTTTAAAAACAAAAAAAATGCCATAACGCGATTTAAGGTTCTGGAATTCTGCTTAAAAAAAAGATAATTTAAATCACTATTATATAACAGTATATATCACTTATATACAGTAATGATAAAAATAGGTATTTGTACACTTCAAATTAATTCAGACTAAATGACTTGTACAGTAAGTTCCTACCTTTATTCCCAATATGTCCATAGAGAGCAACTTGAGTTAGGGTGTTAGGGTCCTCGTCTTGTATCGGTGTGAGTGCTGTTTCACCATCTGTAAGCAACGGTCTCGATTGCTTCAGTTTCCATGGCAACGGACGCGTGGACACCGCCGTCTCCAGCTTACGCGCGTACAGCAACCCTTCTTGGATGTATAGCTGGGGGAACAAATTCAAAAATACAATTATTGACTTTAACCCTTTTACTTGCGGCGTACCACACTAATGTGTACTATGCGGCGCGGCGCTTGCGGCTTATACACACCTGTGTTGTACGTATAAACCTGTATTGATTACGGGCGAACACAAGTGTGTTCTTACGTCGGCGCTACTAGACTGCGGGCGGATATTACGTCTGTGTATTCGTAGATTTTTTTATAATGAAAGAGTAAGAAACGGGCATGCAGGCCACCTGATGTTAAGTGGTCTCTGCCGCCCATGGATATCCACGTCCAATCTCAAATAGAACAGAAGACGGACTGATGGACGCGGATGCGTTCCTACTCTTGAGGACCAAGATGGTCGCCTCCAATAATGTGTATGCGGCAACCACGCCTCCCAACCGAAGACAATACATGAAGAACGAGTTGCTTTACGGCGGGTTATGAAGGTAGCGGTGGTGCCGCCCCAGGCGAGCTCTAACGGCTCTACCACCTTTAAAAAAATTTTTTCTGTAAATTGTCGGCGCATCTACAGTTAAGAAAAAATAGCTCCAGCTTAGCCGCCTCCCGCGACGCTAGCTCGATGTAATATATGAGCAGCAAACTGTTAAACATTTTGTTAAATATTGTATTATGGTGAGTTGCATAAATGCTTTATTACCTGTGTGTTATGCACGCCGAGGTAGAGCGACGGAGTGGAGGTTGCTGCATCGGCGACAGCCCGTGAGGCCTCCCACAGTACATCCATATGCTGCAACTGTCCGCCACGCAATCGCCACATGGCTGCCACTGGTGCCTCCAGCTGGTAATAAACGGTATATTAAATTTAGAAAAACATAACGTCAACGCTTTTTACTCTCCATCATACCTTCACATAAAGATTCCCTATATAGTAGATGCCATGGACACATACAAAAACAAACGCACAAACAACTAAACGCTCTACCTCTAGACTCTAGACGTCTTGGCTTGACCAGACACCGTACCAGGAACCATCTGCGTATAAAACCGGTATCGTTATCGCATCGCTATGCAAGCTGCCGAAATAATAAAGAGATTCTTAACAAAGACGACCTTTTTAGTCCTCAAGAATAGCAAGTCATTTACGTAAGACTTCGTTGTCTAGAATGCAAGGCGTTTAACATTATTCTTCATTCTTTCTAATTAGTTTATACACTATAATTGACGATAATGCTGACTTTTGTATAGAATTTACTTTCTGTTGCCACAAGAGGGCGTGCGATTCTGGTTGTCGACCGGCGCCCACCCCCGGGGGCAACGCGATGGCCACCGCCACTGCGTCGGGCGGAGCACTGCTGCCCACACATTCCCGCCGACTGAGCGCCAACTGATGCTCTGCTACACTGAAGTTCCACCTGGAGACATTCGACATTCGATAAATAATAGGTTATAACTCAGTGACGCAAAGCGTCAACAGTTGTTCAGGCCACGTGTCAATATCAAATAAGCTGAGGTACCGTTCGTCCGCTTTAGAAAAATTCAAGTAATTTTTGTGTTCGCACGTATTCGCGGATGTGGACTCCAAAAAATTCATATTCTTATCACTTGTACTCGTGTTCTTTATAAAGTTTTTTTTTATAATTTCCCTTGTATGTCAACGGTTTTAATCTGTATGACATAGTGTTACAATGTTTATTTGTTAATTGTCACTTTATACCGTAAGAATTCGTGAATTTTACGTTTTCTGTGTCTCTCTTTCTTTTTTTTTCAACTTTCCCATTCTTTCACTCTGTCTCTCTAACAAACCCATAGTCTATCTCTTTCTCTCTCTCACACGCACATAAACACGCGCGCACGCACGCACGCACACACACACACTTTCAGTCGTTGTCGATTGCCTTCTTTTACTTTGTACCTATCTGTTTGTATTTCTTTCATTGTACTAACTTCTCCGCTCCGGATCTCGGGTCGAGCGCCCGCACGGTATTGGAATGCCGCCGCAGTACCAGTACATCGCGGCCGGCACGCGCGGTCTGCTGCTCGCTGTTACAGCCGCTGGAACCGCACTCGTATATCACACGACCAGTCTGACTGTCTACACCCAACCAGAGAGTTTCGCGTGCACCTAATCGAAACACATTTTATTATCATCAACCCATTAGAGTTGTTTGTCACGGATCTCCTCTGAGGAGGTTCATCATGCTAGTCAAGGACGAATTCTTAGACTCCAGATGCTTTTGAAAACTTTATAGAATCTCAAGAACCTAGGATTTCTGACGTTTTTTTTTTCAATGTTCAAAAAATAAAATGTTCAAAAAGTGATAAATAATTTGTAGAACGCTCATAAATCCGAAAAATTAGAGGTGCAAATCAGAGATTGGAACCGTATCTACATATTTGTAATC
>DWON01002650.1:0-20016 GCA_018251015.1 Phocides pigmalion okeechobee
AAACATAAGAGTTCACGGCGGGTTAGGAGAGCGGAGGTGCTACACCCCAGCTCTATCATCAATAAGATTTAAAAACCATTGTTATACAATTATTATTATTACTCCACATACTTGGATGATAGTACCAAAAGAGCATTCAAGCCACCTGATGTTAAGTGAGCGTACGTAGATGCGTCGCTACTCTTGAGGACTAAAACGGTTTCCTCTTTTCTAAGTGTGTGTGTCACACTAATTTATTTTATATTTTACAATTTTAATACTCAATACACAAAACAAACACAAGTAATCTTGGAATTCCGTAGAAAAATCTTCCTACGTCTATGAAATGTTTCAATAATCCCCGTGTAAAATGGATGTGACAAGCAAAGAAACTTATGTAACTAAAGTATACCGTTCCTTATTTACTAGTTTGGTAACAAATCCCTATACATTCAATCTATACCAAATACGAAAACGATAAACCATCGTATTTAAATATACTTCCACACTCTAGCACATATAATACCTTATAGATAGGCTAAAGCTTACTAAGAGATAGCGGTTTTTATAAACAGTTTAAGCGATTCATGAATAAATCGATTCTATTAAGCTTTAAATCGATGTTTGTTTCATTGTCAATCAAAAGATAATATTTTGAGCCATCAATCAGGGAATCATTCAGTGGCTTAATTATGATAGCAAGGGAACAGTGATTTATAACTGACACCAGTAGCAATTGAATGTAAATTTTCGATTAGACTTTCAATCGTCTTATTAAATACAATTGTATATGGACTTGCCATAAAATTGAGTATATTTTTACTTATAAGAAGAGTAACAAACGAGCGTGCAGGCAACTTAATGACATTTTATATTTCTATTTGTTAATTGTGTAATATAAAATTTTGTGTAATTATATTATGAAGAGTACGTAAGTTGTTTTCATGTGTAAGTACCTATTCAAGTTAATGTTTATGCATATGTTCAAACGCACGCTATGTTCATGCATAATTAAAGTTACATGTTTGTGTAACTTTGAGGTTTATTTATTAATTTATTAATTTATTTAACACTTTCATTGATGCGCTCATATCGTGACTAGTTGCGCGCGGCACTAAACTGGAGCTGTATTCTCTGGACTGAAGATGCGCTTACAATTCACTGAAATATCGTATTTTTTAGCATCTGTGTAGCATCAACGAATATGCAGACGTAGTATCCGTCCGCAGTCTTGAAGCGCCGACGTAACACAGCACTAGTCTTCGCCTGTAATCCATACAGATTTGTATGTGTATACACACATATATGTTATGTGTATACATACAAATCTGTTGTATAACAGGTGTGTACAAGCCGCGTGAAGAGAGAGTAAAATAGAGGGAGACAGAGCGAGGGAGAGAGAAATACAAAGAGGGGGAGAGAGAGAGAGTGAAATAGAGAGAAAGGTAATAAGAGGGCGAGAGAGAGAAATAGGCAGAGAGGGGAGAAGAGAGAGAGAGAGAGAGAGAGAGCGAAAGAGAGAGTGAGCTGATGTAGGTACGTTAAATTCTTATTTTTGGGTTTAGATACGGATGTCAATAGTGATCATTTGCCATCATGTTGACTGCAAAGTTCATTGCTACTTCCATTTCATTAAAAATAAAGGGAAATAAAAAATACGAATTAATCGCATGACACAAAAATTTGAGATAATATATTAAGTTTAATTATGATTAATTTCTATCTAATTTTAACATGTTTTTACAAATAAACATGTTGTTTATCGTTTTTCACGATACTAAATAATGATAATCCATTACTTTGGTGCCGATGACATGATAATGTATCTTCCGAAGAATCTTGTCTGATTTCCGGTCTGCTGTTAACATTAGCTTTATATGATAATTTTCTCTAGTTCGTGTATGTTATGATTGGTATCGACTGTGGATGAATATGGACAATTTAAATCGTCCGTGCGTAATCTGTCCGTACTTTAAACATAACCGTTTTGTAAATCTATATGTGATACTATGCATCTCAAAGCAGTTTTGATCGGGTAATAGAGTTTATGTTTACTTACATTACTTTTCTTTCATACATATCATACAGCAAAAACTAACAATTAGAAGCATTTATTTCGAACGACGAATTATTTACTATATTGAATTAAATTATTGAATTGCTCGTCTAAATTAAAAAAAAACGTAATTTATAATGCACCAAAACTTTCCTCAGGAATCACTCTACCTGTTGTTGAAAACTGCGAGGAAAACCGTTCAGTACTATTTGAGTTTATCATGAACAGAGAGACAAACAAGACGGGGGACTTTGTTTTATAATATTTAAAGATATACAAACCAAAAATTTCACCGACCCACAAATTGACAAGAATATCATAGAACTTTCGTTGATAAGCGGTAACCACAGGTGATTGATACAGAGAGTTCCGGGTTCGATTCCCGGCCAGACTGATATCTAATTGAAGTAGTTAAATATTAGATATTTGTTGTAGGTGTTTGTAGTCTTTTTGTGTCCATGGAAAACACGATACGACACCCCTGATTCCTTAGTGTGGCGTTATAGATTTGATTTTTTTTATATATTTATTGATCCTCCTAAATAACAGTTTACCAGTTTAACTGCTGCGCTCATGTATTAGGTCAGGTTATTGTTGCGAGTGTCGGATTAAACTGGAACATATTTGTCTAGACTGAAGATGCGCCAACAATTTACTGAATATTATATTTTTAGCATCCGTGTATCATATACGAATACAAAGACTTAATGTTACCCCGAGTCTTGTAGCGCCGACGCAAATACAGCATTTTTGTTCGTCTGTAATCCATACAAATTTGTATGAACAACACAGTTGTGTACAAACCGCAAGCGCGTTGCGCCGTTCATTACACAGCTCTGTTGTACACCGCAGGGAAAGTGTTAAATGCTTGCTATAAACTGTTCAGCAAAACTTGATTTTACTGCAGGTTTTAAATGCGGGTGATTCCGCAGTGCACAGCTAGTAAGTAATATAATTCGCCGCGGTACGTGCGTGCATAACTAACTAAAACCCTTCACGATGTTTAATTTCGAAACGGCTCGCAAGTGATGCGTCCGTCAGAACATATCGCGCGCTGAAATTCTATTTTCTATTTGTGCGAATCAAATGCGCCTATCACAGTATGTCTAACGTGTCTGACATTGGCGAGGAAATTAAATCAAGTATGACTTCGTATAATATACGGAATTATTTGTTTTGTAATTGTTGCTCTGCGTAAATTATCATTTTTGACTGATTTCTTTAACGGAGGTTCTTAATTTAATTATTTTTTTATTATTTGTTAACTCTTTAAGGTAAATAAATGACACAATTTAAATATTTTTACTATTAAGGTACGCTTACCTTTTGTTTGCATCATATTTAAAGATAAAATACCCTCTCTAGGGATTGAGGAACAAGAAATGAAGCTTTGTTTTAAAGTTTACTTTCTAATTGAGTAAAATAAAAATATATTTGAAATACTAAATAAGCATTAACGTTGAATAAATATCATTTGAATTTGAATTTTTAAGATAATTTATTTATCAATTTCTAAGCTATATTTCTGTTCATTATTCGGACAGTCCTGCTTCCTGTTTAGATACGTACTGGTTTCGCTTCTTCCCAAATATTACTTAATTTCTATTATATAAGATCGCTGTAGTGAAAGGAATAAAACTCTACAGCACGGAAATTATATTTTACTAGAACAAACTGTAACTATCAAATGTAAACATTATTTAAAAAGCAAAGTAATATGAACAATTTATTAACGTTTTTGTTTACAATGACGCTACGCACCTGTCGATATTTAACTACATGAAAATAATAAAATATAAATTATAGAAAGATGGAACGTGCTATATTGAATATTAGGAGACCATGTCTCCAAAGTGGAAATTTGGACAAAAGACAAAAGTAATTGCCAGTACGAAATTTAACAGCACAAATTGCGGTCGCTGGGCATATGCCATAAGAATGACAAATGGTAAAAAGAGTCGTAGAATCATAGAGTAAGTAAGACAAGAAAAGGGAACGTGGAAAGACAACCAGCGAGATAGACGGACAATCTAGTTCAGATGACAGACCACCAGGATAACATAAGCAATCAAGCGGTCAAAAAGAAAAAGTTATGAGAAGATCTAAAGGGAATACCTGCTTAGGAAATAACAGAAGTCCTGAAACGTAAATTCCGAAATATGTAAAAAAAATCCGAAATGTGTAAAAAAATCCGAAGAGATAAAGCGAAATCACATTTATGTAAACGTTTGTTTTCCTTAACAGGACAGTATGCCCTGGAGTGGTAGAACAAAGGCTGAAAAAGAATACCATGTAGGTATATATGTAAATGCTACACTTTTGAAAAAGATAGAGATGTATGTGGGTATGCTGGCGCCACATGTGGTCGTCATCGAGAATATTTCGCTTCTTTGCTTCAATAACGTGTTATCTTAAAAAACACAATTTTACAGTAGAGCATTTTTTACTTACAAAAAAATATTTTACTCAATTGTGTATTTTTTTTACGTTTATTGTAGATTACTTACATAAATTTAACACCTCAGCTATCTCAAATCAAACACGGAGATTTCAATTATCAAATAAAATAAAAACTTGAGTTTTCTAACTTGTCACGTTATTGAAGCAAAGAAGCGATTAATGTTTGTTCAATTTAAAGACGTGTATTTTGGAGTTTATTTCGCCATTTCTTCTACAAAACAAAACAAAACGACACGTGTTAGTTCTTCGACTGTTATAAAGCGTTCTGTGAACTTTATGTTGTATATTGAATAAAATTATTTCAAATTTGATTTGCGTATCAAATTGAATTCTGAGAATATCTTTGTACCTATGACATTTGTGACTTGTTCCTCTTCACTATACCAACATATCCATAATTATTCACAGTTTAAAATGCATTGTCGTGCCCGTTGCAATGCATTATGCTGGATATTAATCTATATGCAAACTGTTTTGCCGTGAAATCAGAAGACAGTTTCGCATTTCGTTGTACGTCATAGGTAAGCGCATCTTGTATAACGGCTCTTTGAGAAGTAACTCCTACATATTCAAAAGGTCTGACTTATTATCTTCTCAGAAAACGGTTTTGTACATTCGTGGTATTTGTATTTCTGTACAACTAAATAAATTTAAAGGCATGTATTATCATTTATTCCCGTAGGCTGTACTAAGGAAATATACATATATTTTCTGGAATAAGGTTGCGAGGTGTTGAAAGACAGTTCTTTAAGGCAGTCGCACCAAACACCACAGATACTTTTGGCTTATAACAAATCAGGTGAAGGGCTCATATACTTTTGAGGCTTATATTATAAATGTCTGTGGACAGAGATCAAAAGTTTTTATATGACTATGTTAGTAACAGCGATATTTATAGTATGAATATCAGAATAAATATAAAATACATATAAGTAGAACCAAAATGAAATCCAGAACTACCACTGCCGCCTTCATAATTTGTCATGAAATATTTCTTGTGCATCGATTGTAGAATTGTGAGATTAAGGTGTGAGACCTATAGTTAGACCGCGGAGGTACCACCGCCACCGTCATAATCCGCCGTAAAACATTATTTGTGTTTCGGTTGGAGAAGTGCGTTTGCCGGCTACACTTTGAAACTAGACGACTATATTAGTACTCAGGACTAGCAACGTATCTAAGTGCGAGCTCAAATAGGATTTCGGTCGTGTTCGTGGTAATACGTGGATGTCCATGGGCTGCGACTACTAACATTAGGTGGTTTGCATGCTCGTTTGTTACTCTTCACACATAAAAAAAACTAAGCTAAATGAATATTTTTCAAAATGCGCACATTTTTAGTATACTAAAAAATAAATGAATCTTAATATAGTATACTATAAATGTGTTCAGTTTGAAGCGTGCTTATCATGAAAAGTGCGTATTTTGAGAAATGTTTATACTCAGAAGTGCTCACTTTGCATCTGATCATTTACTACTCATCTAACATAATATAAATACTTGTTCATTTCCATATTTTTTTGCAATTCATTCACTAGAGTCGGCATGCCATTGTGTCCGAAATTATTATCAAAGCACTACTGCAATCCACGTAATAATCTGACCACACATCAACAGGATATATTTAAGACCCAGACAAGTATGTTTAAGTCTTAAGATTCTGCGATTACATACCACAATTTAGCTACCAAAATCTTGATGGTTACTATGATGTCATAAAAATGACTGATGTTAGTAACTCCAAACTTTACTAAGTTTTTTTATTTAATCTACAACAACGTCAAGTAAACGTATGCATTGCAAATAATAAGAATTTACTGGCTTGGTTATTTGGAAATTGAATTTGAAATAGATTTTTCCAAGAATAAGTAATTTATTATTTATTTAGACATTATCTTGATTACAGTGAAAGTATCGTGATAATCATAACAACAAAATTTCACAGAAAGATATAATCAGAACATTTCATGATCACTTGTTTGCCGTGACGTAAAATCATACTGTCGATATAATCTTTGGGAGTGGTTTATTTGTACCTTTTCGTATCTGTATCGATATCTCAAATATTTGAAGTTGTAATTATTTGAGCGACTTAAGTGAATCATAGGACTTTAAAGGTGGTAGAGCCGTTAGAGATCGCCCGGGCCGCACCACCGCCACCCTCATAACCCACCGTAAAGCAAAATGATCATCATGTATTGTGTTTTGGTTGGAGAGGTGTGGTTGCCGGATACACATTATTGAAGGCGACCATCTTAGTCCTCAAGAGTAGGAACGCATTCGCGTTCATCCTTAAATAGCACTTGTGTTCTATTTGAGATAGGACATGGTTGTCCATGGGCTGCAGTGACCACTTAACACCAGGTGGCCTACATGCCCGTTTCTTACTCTTTTGCAATAAAAAAAAATAAGAAAAATATGTTTCCTTTGTCCGTTGAAATTTGCTCCCGTACGTAACACATAAGTTGCAAAGTCAGCAATATCCAGTTAGGTAAGTGACTCTATTCTTACCTTCGCGGCGATAATTCATTTTGAGCAGTAAAAGGATCCAAATAGCTAGTGGAGGAGTAAGAGAAATTTTGGAAACTTTCTTTTATGACATTAAAGAAGAAAATAAAATTCGTTTTATTTATGTACAAAGAATTGCAAATACATTTCATATTTTCTTTTACGTTGGCATAATAGCATACGAGCAAACAATCCATTTCTTGTTAAACGATCTCTACAACCCATGGACATCTATGTCCAACCTCAAACAGAACGAAAGTCCTGCCTGACGTCGTGTACAGACGCGTGACTACTCAAGAGGCTTGATGGTCGTCTCACGAGTAAGCGTAGTTGACAACCGCACTTCTTCAACCCAAACAAGCACTGTTTTACGACGGACTATGATGTCAACGATGATACCTTTGTTGCCAAACAGTTATTCTGCCACCTTTTATATGATGAAAATACTAATAAGTATGCAGTCTTCCTAATGGTAAATGGATTGATTGAATTGATTGGCTTATAGTGGATTATGAAGGGCGGCGATGGTACTACCCCACTCGAACTGAAGTTCTATCATCTTAAAAAAGGCACGGACACATCTTTAGTCATTAACTTAATAAGTAGAACATAAATAGGCTCCCAAAACTACCCAAATAAAAGGCAAAAAATACAAAACGGATTTAGAAATGGCCCGTCAAGATTTTACCTGCCCGAATAATGGCCGAAGGCTATTTTATGAAATGTTTTCAGACCTAATGTTATTATGGAAGAAAAATAAGCTGTCGTTGCTTTTATGGACGTAATAATCTATTACAATTTACTTACCTTATTTTAGAATATTCGTCATTTATAAGGCATTAAAGCCGATGTTGACTTAACACTGTACCCTTAACAGTCATTAAGGGTATGTAAAAACCTTATAGTGAAATAAAATATTTGAATCTGAATTACCTGGTCGAGCTCTGTTGCATGATTACATTATCAGAAGTTGACCAACAGTTATAAAATATAATGCCACGCACGAGATATCTTGTTTAAGTACACTTTTCTAATAAATAAAATCACATTTTAAGTATGTGGTACAAATAACTCGCAAGTTAATAAAAACGATTCCGATGAATTTAGAACCTTCCACTTTTTATTAGCGTATTAAGAGAAGAGCAAAAAGCTTTTAAAAAGCGTATCCATATCGATGAAAGTTTGAATGAGATTAACTAGAAGAATTTTATTTAGATTTTAAACAATGGAAATATACAAAAAAATAAAGCTAAAGAAAAAAAGTACATATCAATAATCATTTTAATTGATTGTCTATCTTTATGGAAACCAACGAAATGGAAATAAAAAAGCTCATAATGTTCCTTTTGTCTCCATCCCCATAAGCTCAAACTATCTGGAACTTTTCCTTCTTCGTCTAAATTATTTTTAGAAAGTTTTTGAACTTTACTCCTGAGGTTTTCCCTGAAGGCACAGGGTTCTTTAGAAAATTTGTAAAGCTCTTTCAAAGTCAGAAATGCTGCTTCTGGTGTTGCAAATGTCAATACACGATGCTGGTTGTTTTCCATCGAGTGCACCATCTGCCTTTTCATTAGGCTAACACATATAAAAAAATACTAAGGATTATCCTTCTTATTACTTTAACGGTTAACTTAATTATTAACGGTTCCTGTTTCAATGGAATGCATTTCCCGTCTTTGGTACTTTCAAAAACCGAAAATAACGAAACAAAAACTTCGTAGCTTCAAAAATCTTAGCAATTATGAAAAAATATTTTATTTTGACATAAATATTAACAAAGTCGCGTAATGTCTACATTATCGTCTTATTAAATTATGAAGGAATTTTACTTACCCCGCTAACAACTCACCAAGTGTAGATCAAATTTCTGTGCATTGAACCTTGAAATTTAATTATTGGTGTTTGCTTCAGAGCTGTATGCATTATCTAAGATGTATACTCAACGGAGAAAATCAAATTTGTGACCAATGAATGGGTATCCTCTTAGTTATAATTGAGACTCATAGACTCTAACAATAAAGGATGCTGTTAGTATGGACTAATAGCCTCCTTTATCGTTATACAAGTTGACAATAAATTTCAAATAGGTATATGATGAGAAAATTAAGACAATTTCAATACAATTTCCAATTTTTCAGAATGCATGTAACTTTGTTGCTATAACTGAATTTATGTGTTAATTAAAATAATGAAATCCTTAAAACTAATTATATTAAAACCTAACCTAAACAATCTAATGAGAGTCCGTGCCCATGTGGTGCCAAGTACACCAGTCTCATTCCCGCATTAAATAGCGACCGGAATTCTCTGCGCGAGATATGAACTAGTCCTCTTATCACCAGCAGTGTCGATCAAACGTGGGACTAATTTAAAAAAAAGTGCATTAATGTAGTTCATACCACTGGTTTTCATAGAAACCTAAATATCGAAAAATTCACTATAATTTTATTAAAGGCGAGTGTCATTCTACATTTATAGCTAAATATACATTACATTGTGAGGACTGACTACAACCAAGCCCACCAGTCAACATTGGGTGAGGACTATATTAAATTAAAACGTTTCTCGAAACCCATATTTACCTTCCCAATGAGACTTGGATGTCCCCGATGATAATGGTGACTATAGTAAAATTACTGGACATAACTCATTCCTGGAAAAGGGATATTTACCATAATCGATTGGCTAATTATCGCTCGCCTCACTCACACACTTCTACTTCGATATCCATGGAAAGAAAAATAATGAAGCGTCTCTGGAAAAACATTGTTAAAAGACTATAAAGTCCGTAAAGACGAACGTACATCTCGAAATAAAAGAACAAATATTTTCATTTCTAAACTCCATATTCCCTCGTCCAATGAGACTGGGATGTTCCTTATAATGATGACTATACTAAGACTACTGATAGAAGATAGAATCCCCTCTTGGAAAAGTGGAATTTTCCGTAGTCACTTACCTAATTAAATAATTTGCCCTTATTCGCCTACTTCGATATTCGTATAAACAAAAGTAATAAGGTTTTCTAGAAAAACACGGCATGAAATCCGTAAAAATGAACGTACCTTGGAATAAACGAACAAATATTTTCAGTCGTAACTAGCAAGAAACTCGGTAACATTGACGTCCAAACGAAATTTGTCCCACAATGACGTAACAGTCCAATTCCGACATCCAAATGGCGAGTCGGCCACCGACCAGCGGGTGTTCGGAATGAAAATACGAATTTCTGTCTCTGCAACATTCATGATAATAAATTGCAAATATCAATTCAGTATCGGCCAGCGAAATTGACACATTCATCTTGGAAATTGGAACCGGGTCTTCGGTGAAGTGCATACAGACATAAATTCAACTTCGCGACTCACGTTCTAACTTTATACACATCACTTTTGCGCGGACTTAAAAATTGTACTCACAGACTGAAATAGAAAACGTGCTGGGGGTCTTAAAACGGTTTTATTATGTTTTCACGGACAAAGTAACAAATAAGACTCCTAATGCATTTTACTCTGTAACGTTTACTCACGATTAACAATTTTTTATACAAATACTTACTGTCACTCATGATCACTCACGGGTACTCAGGATTTGTATAACAAATCGTTAATCATAAGTACCCGTCAGATAGCAAAATGTATGAATTCCACAATGATATTAGTTTAAGATCATATCCCCGAATGCAGATACCTTCTAGCATAAAACTGTCAAGTAAATCATTATGAAACGTTATGGCTGCGAATAAATTTGGTTGAAGTCTTTTGACTGCGATGATAATGCGCCACCAGATGTCGCTAGTTCACAGTCAATACATTGCCCAGGCGTTACAGCGTTCCCGCCGCCATCTTAAACTGCCAATAGTAATTTACGTAAGTAGGAAATGGTATCCCGTGATTTGCTTAGTGCGCTGAAACAAACTTTTCACATTAATCTATTTGTGTCAAAACTTAAAATTATCTATTAAGACTCTATGCAGTTACTTCATCTATGGTTGTTACTTTTGTTGGTACTTTGTTAGGTTGGCGACATTCGCAAGATTTTGATTATTTTAGTTAGATTGTATAGAAAAAATATTAATTCAAGGTAAAAAAAATATTGAAACTCGCTGATTTGCTTGTAGCTTCATAATACAGTTTACTTACAAATCTGTTCACAAATGACAGAATTATACCGTAACAAACATCAAAAAACTTCAGAATTGTAAACATCTTTTTTCGAAATCAGTTGAAAATAGAATGAGGTAAAGATAAACAAGCTTGCAACGTAACGATAATGAGGATTGCAAAATATTATTCACATTTCGATTTCGCTCGTTAACTACCAATTGATAGTGTAGATAGAACAGTTAACCAAGGGATCGAGCCAATTGTACGAAATACGACGGACGGGAGCGTCGATAATTTGCTTTGCAGTAATTAAACGGGACGATCGTTTGAAGCGTCGTTTGAATATGAATGTTAGACGAATTATGAACAGCACACATTAATCTGATTGGCAAATGTTAGTATCAATCAACAACTAATATTCCACTACCTTGCAAAATGGTAAAATATATATTATAGGATTCGGTTAGGCTACCATCACACACCCATTTCTATCGTGAAGCAATTTTTTCGTTTCGGTAAAATTTTGGTTGACGGCTCACTTACAATGAATTGAACATCATCAAACCGATTTGTAAAATGGTAGAATCTATTCGCTTCGATTGGGGAGGTACGAGTACTACCACATACCCATTTCGATCGTGAAGTATTTTGTTTCGGTAAAAGGATGTGAGTAATCATAAGGAGTGAATTTAGAATCAGGATCGAATTCAAGTGAGAATTCTGTTCTAAAAGGACCAGGTTCATCCATCCATCCATTAGTCTTTCCGTGTCCACTGTTGAACATAGACCTCCCCCAGGTGAAGCCACTTTGACCGGTTCTGTGCCCTCTGCATCCAGCGTTTACCCGATATTCTTAACAGATCATTGGCCCACCTAGTCAGGGGAACCCCTTTGCTTCTTTTGCCTAGACGTGGTCGCCACTCGAAGATTTTTCTGCCCCATCGGTTGTCCGTCCTTCGGGCGTATGCTCTTTTGCTTCCATTTCATAAAACGGCCCATTGCTGGGCATATTTTCTCTCTTAATATGTGAGAAGACTGAGCTATTGTCTACGCTGGCCAAATATTTATATTTGATAAAAAAGTCTAAGAAGATGATTTTATCATAAACGATTGTATAGTGTCATAAATATGCTCTGCAAAGTTAAAATCAAACCTAAATAGCATTCATTCCAAGTAGATTCTTATAGAACTATTTTTGAACGTCAAATAACAACTACCACATATTTGTAAATAACTCTGATGCATATGCATAATGCATAAACAAGTATGATCGTGATTCTCAGTCACGCGAATAGCAACCGATACATAATGTATTACCAACAAGTTCCCTTTTCAAACCTACACCAAACGAAGACAGAACATAAAATTTTCGATAATTTGCTTTGCTGTAATTAAACTGGACGGGCGATTGAAGCACCATTGGAATATTAATGTAGTCTGAACTTCTAAGCGTTGGGGTTAATCTATAGTTACGTCACGTTCCATAGCTCGGTTTGGTCAATAGGCAAAAATAGAGGAGTGATTGGACCTCTGCGTGTGCGGATTAGTGGGCAATTATCGGCGGTTCGGTAGCAATGACCTACGCTTTTACGCTGTCAGTTTGTATGAGGGACTTCTAAATTTATTTTATTTTTCCCTAAGGCAAAATATTTATATTTTTTTTTTTTGTTCCACGTGAGAAAAGTAGTAAACGAGCATGCAAACCACCTGATGTTAGGTAGTCGCAGCCCATAGACATCCACGTGCAACCACAAACACGACTGAAACCCCATCTGAGCTCGAACGTAGAAACGTTGCTACGCATGAGGACTCAGATGGACGCGTCGCTTCAAAATGTATGCAAGTGTGATCGACTTATGATATTCCCGCTCTATTTGGTGTTGGTTAGAGATTCAGTTAATTACATGTTCCATCCATCCATCCATCAGCCTTTCCGTGTCCACTGCTGGACATAGGCCTCCCCCAGGTGCCGCCACTCTGACCGGTTCTGTGCCCTCTGCAACTAGCGGTTACCCGCTAATTTAATCAGGTCGTCGGTCCACCTTGTCGGGGGACGCCAAGTATTTTAATATACCAACAAAATAACAGATTCATTTCTCCAAATTAAAATTCATAAAAACACTACATCGATTATTTAAATGTCCTACGCCGTCATTACTACGCGACATTCTTCCAAAAACCTAAAAAGTAGACCATAATTACTCTCTATTAACAGGACTTGATGTTATCAGCCAGATTTATAGCCTCCATGAATAAACGTCTGAAACAGACGCTTTTCTAGACTTTTTCCCTTCATTAAGAATCCTCGTTAATTTTATGTTATACTAGCTGATCAACCGAGCTTCGCCTGGAATTACGTATTTATGTGAGCGTCTTTTCTAACATAGATTTCATTAAGAAAACCTTTTACCGATCACTTCACGCCATTTATACGTACATCGATTAAATCCCTTTTATATCTATTACATATGGATCCGGGAACGCATGGCGATACAAAATCAATATTAGGCTTATTATTTCGAGACGTATTGAATCAAGAGGAATTGCCTCTACATTTTCTAGATATCTCATTTATTTTCAAAATAATCCATCCAACTATCATTACTAGATATGACATTACGTGATATATTTTGCAGAATATAATATTGACTAGAATTAACCACGTGTTTCACTTCCGAATAGTTGCTAGTAATACTCTGTAAATCAACAACAGCTAAATAGTAAATAATAATAATAATAAGTTTATTTAATATCAGGCAAAGTCCAGTTTTGGTTATCAACTATGTTAAAATACTGGCCTTTCAGGAGAGTCTGCAGTTCGAAACTATGGCAAATCAAATGTCTGATTTGATTCTGAATCTATTTTTTTTTATTCCAAAGTAATAACAATAATAATTATTATTTATTAAAGTAACAAAGACTACATTTATAATTTAGCAATTAGCATTACGTATCTATTAAAATATGTTTTGACTACAATATTTCATATGTGGATAGTCTATTTTTTCCTTGATCATAGTACGTACGTAGATACGTATGAAAACCGCACTGAAATCGGTTGAGCCATTTCCGAGAGTAAACAGACAAAAATGGTAAAACCCATTGTTTTAGGTTCTATTGCATTAAAAAACTAGGCATTTTAGTCTTGACCACAAGCCTTGCACCTAATTCGAAATATCGGCAATTATAGCCTTAACCATGAGTACCCGTTATATAGTAAAATTTATAAATTCCGCAATGACTTTAATATGGCTCTACCACCTTACGAACTATCTAACACATAAGAATGCATTATAACTTGATAAGCTTATCGCTTACTCATGAAACTAAAACAAGTACCGAACAAGTTCTGAGCCAAGGTCGCCAACATATCAAAGTTATTAGCTCCATACTTACATTGTCACAATTCTAGACGTTTCTCAATAAATCAGCTAGTTGACAAAGGTTCACTTGACAGAAAATCGGCAACCTCCTTTTAAATTATTGACATTGGTCATACTTGTCGGATTGAACAAGTCGACCTTTATCGAGATGTGTCTGCTGGAATACGTATCGAAATACACTTGTCTCTATTGCTATCGAGCAAGTGCCTTTTAAATTATTACTATCAATCTAATAATTATTATATAACCAATTTTCACGTAATAAATTTTCTCAAAATAAAATTTCACGTATTCAATTTTCAGATAATCAAATTTCACATAATTAATTTTCATATAATCAAGTTTCACATCATCAATTTTCACATTATTAATTTTGATATAATAAATGTTCACATTGTTCCTTTATTTTCATGTTTATTTATTTTCTTGATCTATGCCTTAGAAAGCAAGAAATTGTAAGTTACTATGTTGCATATGACTGTCCCTTGTTGATCACAATACATGAGTATAAACTTCGCGGAAAGATGCTGCTGACCAATATGTTTAAAGACTTTTTTTTCAAAAAAGATATTACATCACTGCATGAGAACATTATGAACATTAAGCGTATGTATACAATATTATTCGTTCATCTTCATTATCAATGGTTGAGTGCCTTATTTTAGTCGATTATTTATCTCTACGACTTATTTCCTAACTTGTCTCTATCAGCATCTTAAGGATGGATTGGAGTAATCCTATTTAGTACCGAAACCAAAAAATATAAGAGAGCAGTATATTAACTAAAAGACTAAAATTCAACGTCAAGTAATTTGATAACCACACATAAAACTCCACACATTTACTATTCTGACAGTGCATCTGAAAGTCAGACTTACAAAGACGGAATTATCTTCTCATTCCACGTACAGAAGCAACATGAACTCGCACTCATGCGGAATAAGACTTGTCACTGCAGAAGTGAATAGAATTTCACACAAAGTAACAATAGTTGGATTTTCCTGCAACCATTCAATTCTTGCAACCATGCAGTTGTGTTATAACTGAGTATGTAATGCGCAATAATGTATTATTGTCTGTACATTTATGACTTTTTCTTTTTCTTTTCGTGAGATGAGTAGCAAACTAGCATGCAAACCACCTGATGTTAATAGTTGCAGCCCATAGACATCCACGTACAAATACAAACACGACCCAAATCCTATTTGAGGACTAAAATGGTCGCCTCGCTTCAAAGTGTCGCCTTCAACCGCATCTCTC
Organism: Phocides pigmalion okeechobee; assembly: GCA_018251015.1. NCBI lineage: Eukaryota > Metazoa > Arthropoda > Insecta > Lepidoptera > Hesperiidae > Phocides > Phocides pigmalion. The sequence continues at coordinate 15,753 of DWON01002650.1, forward strand.
CAACCAAAACACAAGTAATGTTTTACGGCAGATTATGAGGGCAGCAGTGGTACCTCCCCGGTTGAATACATTTTTTTACAATATATTGCGTTTTTTTTTTTGCAGTTTGAGTGACAATTTTGCTAAGTAAACACTCAATGGACTCTATTTATGTTACAAAAGCTTATTATCGACAGCCGTCTGTTATGGAAGAGATAATGGTTAAACTTACATAAAAACGTTTTTATAATGTCTTATTTATTGATAAAACTTGATAGAATACAGATATCATAGATATTAGTTACTCCATAGTGTAAATTTTATTTGATTATAAATGTTATTGGGGTAAAACATCAAAAACTATTTATTTCGGGCGAAAATCTATCATTCTCGTTATCTTAATATGCGTTCATAATTGTCGGTATACTGTAACTGTTATGTAATTTTAACATTGACACTAAATCTTTACGAGCGAAATCTACCAAAATGGGTAAGTAATATTAGATTTTAAACTAATATAATGACAGAATTTATACATACTGTATAAAGGCTACTCACGCTTAAGATAATCGTGAGAACCCGTCATATAATTAAATGTATAAAATAAGTAATGTCTATCCAAATACGAAGCAAGGCCATATTAGAGTTATCAAACTACGAGTCCCGTTCTATTATTCATAAAATTGCCCATCGATGCCGTTGAGGATTTTGTGAAATGTTACCCCGCCGCATTTCTTATTTTCTGGATATCTCTTATGACGTATAAATTATTTTATTTCTACCTCTTATATTATTTTCAAATATGGATTTAAGAGATTGGATAAGGGAGTAGGGTTCACAGATTTTTAAACTATACACAATTCTAAATCTTTGATGACACAAATGTTTAAAATATTAATATATACTACTATACAAAACAAAAAATGCCATACTACAATTAATGCATACAATTATTTTATAGGGAAATCATTCATTTGATTATTTATTTATTTGCACGATTTCCTTTGAATGCAGTGCATGCATCAATTTCGTGTGTAATTACTTCAATGCATGCAGAGCTTCAACAATTCTTTGTCGCAGTGACAATTATGTCGCTAAATCGCTTGCACGCTCTCTTAAGCTTCGTACAAAACCGGCAATACTGATGTTACCAAATATTTTTCTCTCGTTAGCTCTCCTAAATTTGGCAAATTAGGCCGTCGTGACATAAATTGTTAATGTAATATGCCCTAGAGGACTATTACGTATGAGTTTATGGGCTTATCTATCTAATCGTGGCCATAAAACGAGCGGTTATTAGTTAACAACAAGGGGATTCGAAACAAAATTTTGCAAGTAACGATTAAAATTCAATAGCATAAAACAACTAAAGTCTTTTGATTGCTAGAGCACCGAATTGTTCTTGTTGAAACGTGTGTAAAACCCACAACGCATTCCAACTTGGTTCTTAGAGTAAGCTCTTAGGCTGAGGTCAGCTGAAATAGATCATAAGTGTGGATGCAGTCGACCTGATGGCTTTGTTACTACCATAGAGCCATCTGAAATCAATCCTAAGGATTGAAGTCCTACCTAAAGTCGGTTATATGTACGTCGTTAGCCCTCGGGATAAGCTTAGAAAAGCACGTGGTAAGGCGTGTTTATTAGTGTGGTAACACTAATAAAATATAAATTAAAAAGGTTTTAGAGTTACAGCTTGACTGTGAAGATCCACTGTGGTTCTTAATATCGGCCATGTAACAAATTTTTTCGTACGGTTGATAATGCACTTGCAAGCCAGGAGATAATTAGGAACGACCTCAAACCAAACATCTTGTTTGAGTTTGGAGCAAATAACAACAGTAACAATGCTCTTGTTGAAACGAGCGCACAGTTATCTGATTTAAATGGTCTCCGCAACCCATAGATACTTATGTCTTAACCCAGAACTTTAGTCCTTTTTGTGAACGTACGTAAGATGCGTTACTTCTCCTGAAGACTATTCATTTAATTCCTTAATCTAGAAAATACATATCGCATTCATAATGGAACACTGACCCATTAGTAGATAGGTCAGAATTAAGTAACATAAAAATACAGGCTTCTGTTATCGTCATCTACCGTCTACCGTTCGAATTACATAGAAATTACGCATTACTACCGCCCCAGCGATATATTAGTTTTAATGTTTTACAACAATAAGTAGAATAAGCTCTCATAGCAAGATCTTTTGCGATTTAACAATTATCTTTTTTGAGTTGAGTCAGTATTCCATCAAGAATGCGATATGTTATGGCCCAAAATATATGGTTACACGTATGCAATTACACGTTTATTACTCGAATCCAACAATATGCCTAAATGTATCTTCAATGGAGCTTGGGGCCGTAATGACCTTAATGATAACAATAATTATCAGTATCGACCTATACCGGATAATGATATTAATGACGGTATTGTTCGCAACTACTAAATTATTGTCGAGACTAAACACGATACCATACATAATGATGACTGGGCATAATTGCATGGATAATCCTTTTTACATTTCGATTTACAGTAAAGAAAATCTTATAACTAATTTTAATAAAAGCCAACCTAAAAACGATTTCGCTTACTTCCGCGCCTCCGCCAATAGAGTCCAGCTATACAGTACACTGATGGCGAGGTGCTGAACACCTAGGATGCCGTAAGGACTGTGAATGTATTTAGCTAACAGAATGTAGTCAGGAATTTTCTGCCAAACCGCGGCATGGCGCCAGTATTTTTTTTTAATTTTCGATAGATCTGTACCTAATCAACAATAGATAATCCACGACAAAACCCGTTTAGAGTCCCTTCTTTACAAGTTTCGTGCATCTTACGACAAAAACGTGAGTAAACTCGTCTCTCACATTTTACTATCAAAAAGGTTTGACGAGTTTACTCGTTTCCCAATTACAAACTGAAAAATATTAGTGCCCATATCGCTCATCTAGTAATACATTGAGACATTTACAAAAATATTTAAAGAGCCTTATAATGCCTAGCTGTTGATAAGTCTATAATGGTAGTTGTCGTAAGACAAGACATTCAATGTAGCAGTCAGAATAAATTCATTCTTTTATTTGAAACATTCCTTCAATATTTGATACTTGTTTTCTGTAATATTCATAAAATATAGATGTGCCACGTGACCAATAAGAAGTGCATGTCGTGGTTTACATATGAGTATGGGACGTATAGTATATGTAAACCACGCATTTTTATGAAAAAAATAAGAAGAGTACAATCAATAATTAATCGTTTATTACATGATATGTTACGCTTACAAAAATCCAAAGCCTTAATGACATTCCGATCCCAAAAACAACCAACAATTCATTAAAAGAAAAAAGGTAGAACAAATTTTCAACAAAAGATTAGGGTGTGGTTACATCAGATTTTTTTATTATATCTTTTTATTGGTCGGCTCCTTGATCTAATGATCAATGAATTTAACTAGTAGCTAGGTGGTTAGGGGTTCGATTCCCACCCGAGACAGATATATTTATGAGCATGAACATTTTTTCTGTGCCTTAATAATGGGCAATACTGTCTATTCAGGTAATAATTATACATCTACTTTTTACTATTTGTGACACGAGCTGCAAACGTGTCTTCAGACCATCAAATGGGAATTAGCCGCAGCCCATGGACATCCACATATAACCTCAAAAAGATTGAACTCCTAACCGAGGTACGAAGATGTGTTCCTAGATCTAAGGACTAAGATAGCCTTGCTTCAAATTTTGACAGATAACCGCACCCTTCCACAAAATTTACTTCACGGTTTAAAAGAGCGATTGTTGGAACGTATTTAAATATTTTTCTACCAATCGTTTAGAAACCGCAGTTTGGCTCTACTAAGTGTAAAATCAATAATGAAAATATGCATATAGTATATAATAATATACATATATATAATAACATCTATATCGAACTCTTAAAACCTCATAAGTCGTAGTTCCGAACGAAGCATATAACAAAAGCTTCGTAAAAATATCCATGCTTATATTAAAAAAGTGAATGTTCATGAAACTATGTGCACATATTTTTAGAGGTATTAAAAAGGACATAGGATACTTTTTATAAATAGAATAAAAAAAAAATATTTTGGCAGGCATGATTTTGTATCAAACTTTTTGAAAATGTAGCAACTTAAAAGCCTTCAAATTAATATCTTATTGCCTATAGCTTCAGCTGTCTTGAACTTTTGTTTATTCCATGTTATTTTATTGTGTCACTCATAACCAATACTATTTTTTTATATTAGGTACCAGTTTATTGT
>DWON01002651.1:0-20014 GCA_018251015.1 Phocides pigmalion okeechobee
CTGATGTTAAGCGGTCACTGCAGCCCATGAACAACCACGTCCAATCTCAAATAGAACAGAAGTTCTATTTAAGGATGGACACGGATGCGTTCCCTCTCTTAAGGACTAAAATGGTCGCCTCCAATGTGTATCCCGCAACCACAACTCCTCAACCGAAACACAATACATGAAGAACATGTCGCTTTACGGCGGGTTATGAGGGTGGCGGTGATGCCGCCCCGGACGATCTCTAACGGTTCTACCACCTTTAAAACGACTGCTTGTTTTGCTGTTTCATATAAATCTGTACAAGCTCAAGGGTGAACGACAAGTTCTTTGTTTACGTCGGTCTACATGCCTGCGGGCGAGCACCACGGCCTGTGTTCGTAGATTCTACACCGATGCTGAAAAACACAACCTTTGTGTGAATCGTAGGTGCACCTCCAGTTTAGAGAAAACTTCTCCAGTTCAGTGTCGCCGCTAGCAATGCTGACTTGATAATGTGACCGCCGCAGTCAAAGTGTTATCTCAAGTATACGACTGACTTTTTCCCACGACTTTGGTCGAGCAAAAGTAGATATGACAATATATTCCAATAATTTATGCAGCTTTATTTTTAGTCTTGAGTTTATTTGAAACAAGTTTATAAAACATACCAATTTTGATATTATTTTTATCCCCTCAGAGGTGGAATTACCCATTGTAATTTTCATATAAAGAAACTTCAATTTGACTTATTTTTGTCACATTCAAAGACTGCATACGGATTCTACATGGTATCAGTAATCAAGTCAGTTTAATTATAAAGTTTATCTCACAACTTGCATATCAAACGAAATGGCTAGACAAGCAACAGCGCTGGTTAATTAAGGCCGCCCATTAGTGTCTAACGATGATAATTGAGTGAGACATCTCCACGAATTGTTGAGCAATTGATAGTCTGTTTTTAAGTGCCAACAACTATATTGAAGTTAATGCTAGCTTATTTGGTTCAGTTTGTCTGCTGGAAATTTGACTACAGATTTACTTATTTTATTTACCTTAGTCGCACTTTAAGACATTCACTTTTTTTTTTCATGTGAGAAGAGTAGCAAACGAGCGTGTAAACCACCTGATGTTAAGTAATCGCAGCCCACAGACATCCACCTACAACCACAAACACGATCGAAATCCTATCTGATCTCGAACGTAGATACGTCGCTACTCCTGAGGACCAAGATGGTCGCCTCGCTTCAAAGTGTAGCCGGCAACCGCACCTCTCCAACGAAACACAAGTAATGCTTTACGGCGGATTATGAGGGCGTAGAAAGTATTCTAAGTTTACACGGCAATTGTTTTTTATGTCAGAAGAGTGCAGGCTATCCGATGGTAAGTAGTCGCTGCAGCTCAAACACACAATCTAAATAAGGGCTAAAGTCCTAGCTGAGCTTGTATGTGGATGCGGTGCTACTCCTGAGATCTATGATGGGCGTCTCGTTTGTAAGTCTGACTGGTAGTGATACCTAGTAATTATTATGATTCTATACAATGACTCATGCATTGTTATTGTTTACATTTTTTCAACATATTATGTTTGGTTGCCAGATTCAATGTTTAATTTTGGTCTTTTTGAGATTTCATTACATTAGTAGCAAGAATTCGTTTCATTTAGTTTTGAAAGTTAGCTTGAAGTTCCATATTTATTATTTCATAATAACAAATTTACGTAAATAATTACGTTCCATTTCTACGTACGTTGTGAGCATTGTTTTCTCATTAATCCATATACATTAGTTTTTTATATGTAATGCTATTGCTTCTGATGCATTATGCTAGCCCTGACTGTTGGAATATTTCACATATAAATCAATACCACTTGTACTAGTGAAATGTGAGGAAACTTTACTATTTTCCTTCAAATCTATCTGCCAAGTGGTAAATTTATATAAGTAAATAAATGAATATCATATAAGTACATAATACATATCATATAAATATAAATTTTATATCATACAGACATAAATTTCATGACTTTTTTTATCTGACGCATGGAAATGGCTCTGATAAAGTTATTCAGGAACTAGCTAAGGTCACAGTTATATATATTTTTATCAATATTGATAAACATACTCATCCCTAAGTTTGTGAATAAAGATATGTAACAGACAATTGTTTAAGGTTAAACAAAAATAGCAAATTATTTATAAATATAATAATAACAATTTAAAAATAAAATAGCAAATATTATCGTGACGTTATTGTCGCTTTTTCTTTTCAAACGGAACTCTTACCAGCTCTACTCAGACAGCATTTAATGAAACAACCAATATACATATATGGACTTAGCTATAGCTTTTCATGAAGTGGGTGTCCACAGTACAAAAAACATTTGTTTTTCCATTGTACTTCGTGCAGAACATGGAAATATACATGTGGGCGATATATTTTTTATTCGTCTGTACAGGCAGAGGGGGAGGTTGTTTAGTTTAAGACTAGTAAACAAATTACAGCTTCATAAATAATACAAAATGTAGCTTAAGCTACACTTCCCATTATGTATATTAATCGGTTTCCCAAAGGCAGTCTACAAAAACTCGCCTCGTAACTAAAAACTTATAATACTTATAATCCTCTCCTATTATCCTGTAGTGAGTCTACCGCTGACTTATGTTAAAGACAAGCAAATATTGCTTGTCTGCGTGTGCTACTATCAACATCACACAGCTTTTAAATATCACATAAAAGATATTGTCATACATAATCCTTTACATACTCACTTATAATTTCTAATCATCTTTCTCCTGTTTTTGACTCGTATTAATGCTGCAAGTTTGACTACTGCAGCAAATATTGGATTAGCTATGCACGATGTCATCGAATATACATCGCACCTACTAATACTTTATTGATATCGATAAAATGCAGCAAACACTCACTTATAAACCTTTCCAGTTCGGGCACGGTGTCTTGCAGCGAATGCAGCGCTGACTCGTGATACGCTCGCTGTAGCTTCACATACTGCAGCAGGGTGTGCGCGAGCTGCGCCTCCTTGGCCACGAGCGCGAACATGTCCGCCGCGAGCACGTCCCGCATTGCCTCCACTTTAATCCCCGCCTCTTCCAATTCTTCTTTGGCAGCAATCAACTTTGTCGGATTCTCTTCTTTTTGACGTTCTAAATAATGCTAGAAAGACAATAACTACACATCAAAATTTAATTTAGTGTTTAATTAGTATACTAAAATTGTAATAAAACAATAATAGAAAATATAAAATTTATTTTTATTTAGTTTTACAAAATAACAAAGCTAATAACTATATGCTCTATTAAATTCGAAAAAAATTGTGTCCTCTACTCTTTCAAAAAAAGGAAAAATTCACTACAGTAGTGCTTAAACAATATTGTTTAAAAGAATTGAATCGAATTAAAAATAATACACCATGTGTCAAAAAATATTTTAATAATTCTTCTCACAATTCTGATTACAGAACCCGTTCTGCTACTGATTATATTATTAATGAAGTGTTATTTCCCAACATGTGTATATATGTATATTCTTTACAAGATTACCTTTGATTTCCTCTTTAAAATGGTAAAGTTCATTAAAACCACATCTACCAATGTAAATATACTAATGACAATATTATAATAACCCTGTGCTTAAGTATGTAAACAGATACATCCATACTAATTAGGTGTGCAATTTAATTAGATCTCTTTGTTTGTTTTCCACAGAACCACATTAATGAGAGGTCAAAGTTTAGCAAATGGGACTACTTCATTATAAATTTTGAACATGCTTATTTCCAACCAATCTCTTACAGTTCAGTAAGGACAATTATTGTTTTGATTAAAAATGTTCTTGACTAACTAAACTTTGCTATTAGAAATATGGATAAATACAATAAATTATCCTTATTATTAAATGTTAAGTGACATTAACTGCAATACAATAGTGAAAAAAGCTCTGAAATTGATTAAGTCGTATCTGAAATTAGGGAATACAAACATACAGAAAAACAAAATAAATATTAGTGTTACTTCCTGATAAAATAGCAGTCTATTAGTGAAAAAGTAGATAAATTTGTACAGTAGTTTCAGAGCTTATTAGGTACAAATAAAAAACTTTCCTGTTTATAACATGAGTATAGATCACTTTAAAATATGGTTTTGAGCAGACTTGGCATATAGGGATTTTTCTATAGATAATTTAATAGACAAACAATATTTTGTTATGTTTTATCCATTAACTGCATAACATTTTTTCCTAGATTAATATATGGGCTATGCTTATTTTTGTGTAAATGGTATGCAACCATGGTTATATTTACAAGATATGAAATGTGAACACAAAAAAGGATGATAACTGTACTGTTTATAAGTTAGTCTGAGCTATCTTCAATCTTACATTATTTATATCATAGTACTATCAGATTGATAGGAAATCACTTGTGTCCATTGTTTGTTGATAATGGTCAAAGATAACTGAGTAAAATATATTTTGTTAAATTTGATAATATCTGCAAAATTTGGAGATTTTTAGATTAGCGGTTTTGGCGGTGTGTTGATCTCTTGATATTACTCAGTCACCACCATCTTTTGTATACAGACATGCAAATAATACCCATAAGGATTCTGCAAAGTCAATTAGAATCTTTACAAAAGCGACTTTGCAAAGTATCAATTCTCACTACTGTGTTATAAGTAATAAATATTTCATTTCTTTTAATTTTATAAAAGAAGATGAGTATTTAGATTTATAAAAAGTTACATATTATGATTCATTTTATGTTTATCTAATTAATTTGTATGTTAACATCATAAAAGTTGTGTTTGTCTTATTATTCACAGAAACAGAAGTTAAAAGAAATATAGTCTCCCACTGTAGTGGCTGACAGTTTTAAACACTTATACATAATCTACAGAATACTTTTGGAGTAATTCTAGACAAATTAATATTATTGTCCACTACTACTTAAGTAAAAAACTTTGAGAACAATAACAAAAGAGCATGCAATTCATTTAGCAGATAATTTGATCACTGCTCATGAAGTCTCCCAACAGAACAAAGGTTCCATCTAAAGTCAATCACGAGTGCACTGCTACTCTGGAGAACTGGAGTCCCTACCGAACAAAGGTTGTACCTAAAGCTAATCAATCACATGTGCATTGCGACTCCTGAGAAGTAATGTGACTTAATATGTAACTACTTACATTATATCTGCTGAGTGCAGATTCCTTTTCACTAATCAGTCTACTAAGTTGCTTTTTAGTTTTCATAATGGCTGGCAGGTCCTGTTCACTAATGGCTGTCAGTGGAGCACACACCAATTGTTCTACTTTCAGTTCGTGTTCTGCAATTTCATTTGCAAGGAACTTTTCAGTCTTACCTGTAAATAATAATGTTGTACATGACAATATAGACCACCATGTGTATTGAATACTTCAGTGCATACTCTCCTTTATTGTTGTGATATAAACTAATGAGTTTTCATTGTCCTGATATTCAGTGTCTATTCTAAATTACAATTTGTATTAACTTCAAAGGTTAGTAATCCACATGAATTATCGATAAAGCCAAATAGAAAGTTATAAAAGTTTTTTAGAGATAAATTTTGTAAACCAGGCAAATTATTATTATTGATAAGGCTAAATAGAAATTCATAAAGGTTTTTTAAGATAAATATCAATGTATATAATATAACGATAAATATAAAATACTAACCACATTCATGTAGAATGTATTTTAAAATGCTATCATCATCATCAAAGTTACTGGCTTCACACATTGACAAGCCCAATAAGTATTCTGGAAGTTTTTTAAGCCTCTTCTCTCTTGCAGCAGGATCCTGGCCCTGGGTGCTGCCAGCACCCGTGGCTAGTCTCTTACTTATCAATTGTAAAGCATTCCGAAGATGTTCAACTTTCTTGTCTGCTGTTTGTAGCTCATCTGTTAATGCTTCTGCTTTGCCTGACCTAGTAAAGTATTACGAATAATGTGAATTTAAATAATCATCGAATATTATAAATGTATATTATTTGTATGAAATTATTATAAAGAATAACAATAACAATGTAATATAACAAATCATCAGTTTTATGTAGAACTTCTTTATATGGTTTTGGTTTAGAAAATAATTGGAATGAGTGAGTCGCGGATATAACAATCCACAAAGGTGTCAGGATCTTATCAGATAGTAGATAATATAGGTAGGTACCTACCTCGAAAACGTTTGGTCGGCTAGTTGCTTCACCCTGTAAAACTGTTTCTTCATCTTGGAATGATCTATCCGACGGCTTATTATACACTACAAGGTCATTGGACTTGGTCAACAATAATAAAACTATCAAGAACTCGCCGAAAAGAACGTAACTATAACTAATGTCAGCGCGTCAGTGAGATCATCCTCACAGAACGACACACCAAACACGGCCGAACATCCTATATTATAACTTTCCAATAAGGCACTACATTTCCATAATACACCGGAATTCTTACAAAAAGCATAGAAAATTCTAAAGATTTTTAATTCATGCTCTGCAGAACAGCAATAAAAAATCGCGATGAATCAGAAAATAAAATATTGCACAGACATAAAAAAACGTACACTTGACGACTCCATAAAGTATAGAGTAAAGTTAAGAGGAGGGAGGACTATTTGTTTTTAAACTACAGACAGTCGGTGAATTCATTGATTTTGGCTGCTCATTATTTATTTATAAAGTCATTACTTATGAGATATGGCTAAAGTATTAAACTATTTAAAAATTAAACTCGTAATTTAGTCCGTAAAGTTTCTAGATAGTCAACTAGATTAACACAATTGTACCTCAGATCAACAGCGAATTTTTCTTTACTGTTAGAATTGCGTTATTGTGATGTACGATGAAAAATAGATTATTATAATATAGGTAGTACAATATAGTAAGTTTATATTTGTCTTACTGTAAAGTTTCCTTGAAAACCAGTTACGACTAAGTTTTATTAAGCAAAGTCAGGCCAAATAGGTATTGTTAAAACTCGAAATGTTCAAGCCACTTCTTTGGAAGTCAGAACTGTTTTTTAAAAATGATTTTTTACTTAATTTATTTTTTTCTTGTTTTATATATATTTCATTTCTAACATTACGTTAGTTACACTCTTTTAAATATCTATTTTTTAAATGGTATGTGAACGTCAGTTACAAATGGCAAGTTTTAATTGATTGCAGTCACTGTTAACTTCTGTGTGATAGTTGTCCATACGACATTGACAGTGACGTTGACGTTTATTTATTTATTTACAATTTACATCATCGCTGCGTATTGATATTTTGATACGTGTCCACTTTTGTTTTAAGTATACAATATCGCGCCTGTTGAGAATTTCACGTTGATAGTAGTTGTGGAGGGAGTTTCGAGGCGTTTGAGCACTCGGAGAATGGAATCAGAATATATTATTAACATTACAAAAGCGAACGCCAGTCGATGTGGTGTTTGTCTGTAGTTTCTAAAAATTGCGTAAAGTAAATAATACTGCACTCCAGTGCCGCATTATATCATCCTTTGAAAAAAAAGTTAAATTTAAGTTAAGTTTAAAATTTAAACACTAAACATGGAGCGTAAATTTTTAAATGTTATTTTGCTCGGTTTCGGGTTTATGTTTGTGTTTACTGCGTTCCAAACTATGGGAAATATTGAGGTAAGTTATTTTCTATTTTTATTTTACATAGATAATAAAAATAATTTATAGCAATTAACTATTTTTATTAAAATATTACAATGCAAATCTTACATTTTGTTGACATTTTTTCTGCCTGCCTGTGGGTGCCTGTGAATAGTTAAAACTATTTGTACAATAACAGGCCACTTAACATTGCATACTTTCACATCCAGCCTTCAATTATTAACAAGTTGTTCCAACATCCTCACTGAAAAATAATTCCTTTTGACTATTTTTATGTATGAACTATTATTATAAATAACTTGTATTACTGGAAAATATCTATATTAGTCATTGTGAATATTTAACACCATATATAACCAGTTGATGAAAATAATTCTTGTTATTTACAAAAATGGCAATATAGGCTTTTTTAAATGTTTAAAAAAAAAAAAAACAAAGAATATAAACATATCTAACTAGTTTTATAAACAATTACTTAGACTATAAGTGCTGCAAATGCCATTCTTATAATTTATTAAAGATAATTGTTCTTTTACAGAATACCTGTATTAGCTCATTATCAACACAGTCTTTATAAAAACTTATATCTATGAATGTGTTTATCAATGTTTAATATGCATGCCTTCTTTAATTGCATTTAATAATATAGTTTATTGTCACCTGACTTTGGTAATGTTTTTTAGCATTAAATTCATCCTCGGTAATATTTTTATATTTTCAGTGGTGGAAAAAAATAGATATATAAATATATAACTTTTTTCTTTTATTTCGAATGCTACTGCAAATTTTGCTTATGTACATATTAATTTGCATTTTTGTATGTAGAGAATTTTTCTTTATATTTTGCCTTAATTTTTTTTTGTGTTTCATTCCTTTTCTTAGTCATTTTTAGGGTTGTTTACTTTAAAATGAAAAAGAAGCTGAAGCTTATATGATCACTTTATTGTCAGTCTGTTTTTCTTGGACGTCATCGTTCAAATTGTTGGTTTGTCTAAACAATTAATATTATATAAGTGAAAAAAATCAAGGATCATTTAACACAATTGAAATAAACAGTAATTTGTTTCAAATGTTTGAAACTCCCAATTTTACCAATTAAAGCATACATTTTACTTCCATTTGAGTGCAATCATGGAAAAGTAAGATTCTTTGTCCTCACATGACTAATGAAAAGCATCAATAAATGATCTATGTCATAAATGACTTGTCCAAATTAAAATGGGTTTACCCCTAATGAGAATTGACTGAACCCAAGATTAATGAAGACAGGTTCTTTGCATAGAGTAAGTGAGCACTAAAAAAGGAATTTTGGAAACTTTATCACTAAGGTGATAAAATACAAATTAAAAATTTGATGTTCTTTTAGATATGCTTAATATATAAATACATATAGGGTAAAGATAGAGCTGCATTATTTATTGCCATCTATTGTAATATCGACATTTGTGCGAGAAATCTCGCGGACAGTTAGCTAGTTACATGTAAAATTAAAATACCTGTGAAAAATTATTTTCATATTTAAAATGGTGAAAATCTTAAAATTAATTATAATAAAAACCTAACCTCATGTGTGTCCATGCGGCATGATTATAATACCTAATATCTTTGATCTTACATATGTATACATTCTTAGAATGTAATTTTTTAGTAAATCGCTTATCATATGCTCAATTTTAGTCAGTTATGTAAGTAAAATAATGACATTAAAAACACATTGTAAATAGATTATTTGCCTGTTTTGTAACAAATGTACGGACAGGAAGTTCGTATTTATCAATGCTATGAGTACCAAGTAATAACTAATGATTAAATTCATTATGTATATTTGCAATAAAAGCGTAATTGAAAATATTTGAAGACGGTATTTACGACGTGTATTAATTTAAATGTGGTAGAGCCGTTAGAGCTCGCCCGGGGCGGCACCACCGCCACCCTCCTTCATGTATTGTGTTTCGGTTGGGGAGGTGTGGTTGCCGGATACACATTATTGGAGGCGACCATCTTAGTCTTCAAGAGTAGGAACGCATCCTCGTCGATCCTGAAATAGAACTTCGGTTCTATTTGAGATTGGACGTGGTTGTCCATGGGCCGCAGTGACCACTTAACATCAAGTGGTCTGCATGCCCGTTTCTTACTCTTTCATAATAAAAAAAATAACACTTTGAAATCAAACAAATTCTATATTTTAAACTTCAATGAACTAGCGTTAGATAGTGTCGCAAACAAAATGGCTTCATGAAAGTGACGTTAATCCATGCAATTGTACACGTGTGTATATGGATGAGTGTCAAATCAAAAAACGTTTTGAATGTTACAAAACCTCATAACCGTATATTATAATTATACGTATTTTTATAATTCTTAACACTGTCTAGAGCTATTGTTGTTACTCGATGTCAAAAAAATTAAGTTAGGTTACCGAAATTCAAATTCATTTATTCATAGTAATAATGTGTATTAATAATTATTATGTTTTAAAGCAAATTCTCTCGCATATGACACGCACGCACATCATTAGTAATTTTTTTCGTTCTGTTTGAGTAAGTTTGTTATTTATTTTTTATATTTGAAAATTATATTTTGTAACTAAATTATTTATTACCAGTAAATAAATAAATGCACTCTTTTATACATATATACGCTCTTGTCGTAAATACACGTTTTAGTAATTGTATGTAGTTTACAAGATTACGCAAACATTGTATCCGTTCAAATTTGTTTCCCAGATCAGCTCATCAATCATATTTGTTCCATGTCGCAAATAAAGTATGCAATAGCATATTAACTTTGTAGGGACAATTCTATGTTACTATATGTAGTACATGTTAATATGTATACTTAATGTGAGTTTAACAAATAAAGTTAAGTAGGTAATTATATGTATGTTTAAAAAAAACAGTAATAATATTCATGTTATGGAGCTCTGTATCTGTAACCGAAAGTATCGGATATCCTACTAATATCATGAATGCGGTAGTGTGTGTTTGTTTGTTCCTTTTCATGTCTAAACAGTTGAACCCATTTGATGAATTTCGATATTACAAAATGCGATATATTTCCATATTCGTCGCTGAGTCTGGAATTCGGTTCGAAGTAAGAAATCTGTGTTAATATTTACGTAGTTGGCGCGGATTCATATTTTATTGAAAATGAGTCCCAAACTTATAGTCTCGTGCTTATGCAAATTACCTGCCATTTTACAACTAAATTCACTTGTATTTTATAAAAGATCTGATATAAATTATAACATCGCGATATTTCCCTCCCCCCCTCCCCCACCCTCTCTCTTCTTTATCCTACATAATTGATTACATATATGAGATTCGACTCAGGCCCAAGCCCCTCCAAACGGCTCACGTTAAAAAATGACGCCCTTTGGAGTTTTATCGAACCGATAAATTTGCCATAAATTAAATAAATGTTTTTTCGCAGCTTCATATAATTTTTAATCTATGGTTGTTGTATAACTCAAATTGAGAATTTGAGATCACGGCTAGAGACTCAAGATATCCGTTTCGATGTTATATCATTATTCTTTGTTTAGTATTAGCTACTTATCAAGGCGTAGATAAATTTGTTTCGACGGCATGTATGTTTCATTGAGCTGTCGATTTTGATTAGATATTCACTGACTGTTTGAACATGTATACATTTCTATATAGAAAGAGTAGCAAAGAAGTATTCGAGCCACCTGACGTAAGGCAGTGGCTGTAGTCCATGGAAATCCACATCTAGTCTCCAACAGGATTAAAGACCTATTCGAGCTTGTGCGTATTAGAGTTGTTACTCTTAAGATGGTCGCCTAAACTAAAATGGTCGCCTCGCTTGTAAGTTAACCCGACAACCGTATCTCCAACAGAAACAACACTTGCTTCCGGCGGGTTGTGAGACCGACTAATAATTCGGATTAATTTACAGCAATACTTAGAATTACATAACATTAAGTTCATATTTTCATTACATTGTTTCCTTTCACTCAATGCAATCGATCAATTTCACTCGATGCAAATGTCTAAAACGTTTCAATATGATTCAATAATTATGTACGGTTGTGGTTTGGGTATAAAATAGCGATACATAATGTAGAATCCGTGTAGACCAATTAGGTCATTAGATTTTAAATAGCTTAGCATGGATTTAGAAACAGAAGGCTGTCCACTAGATTATTTGCATCGACGATAAATTTTCATTCATTAAGCTTTGCCCAGTATGGTAATTGATTTCGAACAAGAAAATGTGAAGGTTAGAAGTCGTTTAAATGTCATCGATGCCCATATCGGCTTGCGTTATCTCGGTATAAACCTTTGTTTGTACATTGGCCTGCTTTTCCTTAAAGACGGTATAAAAGCTTTAACGTTACGTAAATATAGTAACTAACTTTGGATAAATAGTTTTCATCATGCATTACGTTTAGCTTTTGCATGATTCATTCGATTTTTAAAGATTCTTAAGAAATATCCATTTTAGTTGAGAGCTAAAAATTTTAAATCTGACGTTGCAATATAATGTAATATGGATTATCACGTAATAGGTAAATAGTACGTATAATATGATGATTATTTTCTATGTGTCCTAATCGTTTTTTGATCAATTTAGCTCCTTATACATTCATTCCAATCAACATCAGAGCTGATGTTTATAAGTTTTATGCATTAAGGATTAATAACATGTTCGTAAATGATTACGGCATTTCGTAAATCATTTTTTAAACATTCTGAAAATAATCGAGATTCTTATAGATGATCCATATGCCTCGAAATATTATATTGTTATTATATTCATATTAAATATAGTGGCAATTAAAAAGGGTTAATCGTGAGCACCCGTTATATAGTAAATATATAAATTCCGCGATCAAATTAGTTCAAAATCGTATGTTATATCCTATACAAAACGTAGGTAATAGCACAAAATACGTAATAGCACTAAAGTAATAACGTATAATAAACATCTTCATCACAATTCGTTGTAAATAACAGTTATGTCCATAAAATATCATAAGTGTGGTAATATCTTTTAAGAACTGAAAATAACAAAGTTTTTTATGTGCACCATTGTCTTTTTTGTCTTCCATGCATTTGAGAAAAATTTACTAAGCTGCCTGTGTGTAATATATAACTACTGTATATTCCAAAGCTGAAGTATACCCGTAGGTTAGTATTTTTATGAATATAGAAATTGAAATCGTTTTTATTTCGTAATATACAAACAAACTTCAAAGCAAATATTAATTTATTATTGTAACAAGATTTATTAAAATGTATTCACATATTTATACGTATCTATCTACGGTGATATAAGTGTCAAGGTAAACAAATTTCTAGCACGCGTACATAAGAGCATTATATTGAAACTTGTCGACCAAAGTAATTAAAGTTAGCTTACATATTATCATTAATTGATTATATTTATCGATTTATTAGACGGTTAATAATTTAAATTATAGATGTACAATCTAATCTTGTCTTGTTATTCGGTAAAACATAATGTTAAAATTTCTACTAAACTAGACTCAGTTTTGTATGCATTTTATAAAATAATCGATACTTTTTTCTTTACTCTATATCGGGCGAGTTTTTTGTTTTATAATATAAACGCTTGCAAGAAATGTGAAGTAATTATTACTCATTGGCGTACTCTTCACGATCCTCATAAACCACAAGATATATTAAACTTATGGCGATAAGGTTTCTATTCTCTTTATCTATATAACGGGTGGTAGAATTATAGTTTGGTTAAGAAGGTACCACAAGCTTTGTATTTCGTTTGCAGTTGTGGAGTTGCTGGCCACACTTAAAAGTGTACTAAAACCATCTCGATGTATAGATGTGTTGACGCATAGGGCTTCGGTCCTATTTGAGGTTGTAAGTGGAGGTTCATATACTGCAGCAGCCACTTCACACCAGGTGGTCTGTATGCTCGTTTACTGCCCACTCTTCTAATATAAAAATATATTTACTGGGAATATATGATCGACATAAAAAGGTTACGATTTTAATATTTCTTTATATTCTATGTATATGCCTTCCTCATATTCAAATTGCTAGAAATAATGATCCGGTCGAGAGTTTAAAGTATTTATATTCTGTTTATATCAAGAGTTACGAAAGTATATGTGTCAACTATGTAGATTATGCCACTTTTACCAACAGTCGAACAAAGCTTTTTCAAATGTTGTCTTTTTAATGTTTGATTTAAATACCAATCTAAATGTTCGTAATATACGATTTTAAACTAATATTAATGCGGAATTTATACATTATGTAATATAACGGGTACTCACGATTACTCACCACCACCGCAAATTCGCCGTGACCACGAGCCATGCAGCTGGTTCGAAATATCGGCAATTAAAAAAGCGTTAATGGTAAGTACCCGTTATATAACATAATGTACATGTTCGTATGTTTACATTCTGTAGTCCTATAGAGTTTTGTAACGATTGCTGTAAAAATTGACTCAAATTTGTATTCGAACACGCGCGTTTTTGTATGAGTGTATTTACCAATCAGCCAGATTGAGGCAAGAAGAAGGTTCACTCGAAGAATCACTCGATTAAATCAGAAATCAAGTCTCAGCTAAAACCTGAGTCTAGATCCCTGAAATTTTGCACATAGGTTATGTAGCATAAATGGAATTTTGAAAATGCCACCTGTACTGAAAAATAAGCGTTAAGAGTTTTGCTATGAAAACTTGTAAGAAATGTACCTTATTGATTGGGATTTTTGTTATTCAAATCTGTTTTCAATGCTATGTGGACTATCAGTCAATCTGCCAGGGTTATGCGACAAGTATGTAATAATAAAGTGGATTGAAGATGATGATATAAGATTCCTTAAAACCATTGTGACGATGATAACAAATCAAGACGAGTGTTTTGCTTTGTAATTAAACAAATAAGACACTTAAAAACATTGAGATTAAGGAAAAAAACTGGCATTCGTAGATAACAGCTGTCGGGTCGGGAAGAACCGTCGGAGTTCATTCCGTACGTCATTCGTCTTGCATTATTGCGTAATCGCATAGGGGCAGGGCTCGCTACGATAAATTGCATCACGTCATTATGCAATAAATAAACAATTTATCCATTCCATGTCAAAGGATAGTCAATAATTAAATATCGAAACATTTACAGCCCATCGCTTGCTTGTTTGTCTAAAGTCGATAAACTCAAGGATCGGGTGTGTACAATTTAGGTCAAGCCGATTTATTGGCGAGATATTCCGATATTCAAGGGCGTCATTTTCAATAACATGTCAAGTAGATTGTGTTATCAGTGAACGTGTTTATTAATTCCTTTTGATTATAGGATTCTCATTGATTTTTCATTGAGATATATTCATTGAGATTAGCGACCAATTATATATCACACCTTTACAAAAAATAATTATACCTGTTATCCATATTGCTTAATTATGATAAGTTTAGGTGAAAAGAGCGATGATGATATTAATATGTGGTTGGGTGTGTGGTTAGAAATGTTTCATGGTAACAACCAAATTCTAGTGATTCTAGACGATATTTGAAAGTAACAGCTAAGTTATTAAAATGATTTCGATTGAATCAAAATTAGTCCGAAACGGGAGTCATCAACATGACATGAACTTTTAATATTTGAACTTTAGCTTTTATGATTTAGGGTTTAATTATTTCTTTTAATGTATGGATTATTTTGTTTACTTCATACTCATTCAAGCATATGTGGAGTTACCCGCATGTATTGGATTCTGTACCCGCATCTTTTTTTATAAGTAAGGCCAATACCGGTTGCTATGACATTAAGCCGTTACTTCAAATTAAGGCCTATCTATGTTATTGTGACTACATCAGAATTCCGTTACCAATATACAGAATGTTTTTGTAGCTTTCGCTGTAAAAAGCTATATTGTGTAACGTGTTTTGTAACTATGACATTATTTAAAAGAGGTGCCGAGATTTTTCCGCCGGCTTTTTTATCCCGGTCATCCTTCGTCAACTTTGACATGCATTAAGTATGTTTAAGTATTTTATAATTAAATAAAGTATTGAAATTTTATTTGAAGCGACAAATTCCAGTATACCCGGGTGTTTGGTTCTCACGTGATTGTATTCCATACTAGCACGTTTTTTATTGA
Organism: Phocides pigmalion okeechobee; assembly: GCA_018251015.1. NCBI lineage: Eukaryota > Metazoa > Arthropoda > Insecta > Lepidoptera > Hesperiidae > Phocides > Phocides pigmalion. Next base: position 15,738 of record DWON01002651.1, read on the forward strand.
ATTAGTACAATATTGACCGCACAATCATTTTATTTTGGAATAGTTAAAAAAATATATATCAAAATAGGTTCACGGAGAAAGAATTATCGTTGACCATACGTCGAAAAATCATTCCTATGAATTGATAGCCTTTCTTCTATTTTGAAGTTGGTTAAAAATAAAAAAAAAAACATTTTTAAGTTTTGGCACAAACGTTCCCTTGGTTTTTACATCGCGGAAAAGTTTTTTACTGTTTTTACTAATCATATGTATTTCCTTAGTCTCCGACATATTTGAATTGTGGTCACGTTCACCTACGTCTAATAGGATATTTAAATAAGTTACTAAGGAAAACTGTAAATTAAACAAGATTTGAAAATTATACATATGTCTAAATACTACACAGTAAATGGACTTTTTATATGAGAAGAGTAGCAAACGAGCAGCCCATAGACATCTACGTACAACCACAAACAAGACCGAAATCCTATCTGAGCATGAATGTAGATGTGTTGCTACTCCTGAGGACTAAAATGTTTGTCTCGCTTCAAAGTGTAGCCGGCAACCGCACCTCTCCGACCGAAACACAAGTAATGCTTTAGGGCGGATTATGAGGGCGGCGGGGTGGTACCTCCCCGGTCGAACTATAGTTCTCCCATCTTTAAATATATATAGGGACTACTATAAGTTGATCAATTTAAAATGTATTACGCCTAACTAGTAACTAGTTGATTATTTATTGGTGTAATCGCTAATGGACATTATGCCTTGTTGTATAACAAGCAGGTTTTAACTAATACGGCGAGTTGACTTCGACTCGTAGTTAGTAACAGTTTTAATGGTGATCGCCGTCCGCTGAACACATTGCACTTGTCAATAAGGTTGATTCAATAAAATAGCGAATAAAATTTGTATGGGATGTGTGATGAACTTTTAGATAACCTGTATTTTATTTGTGATACGTAAATTTCACAGATGTTGATCCACAGTAACGTCATCAACCTATTTTTTTACAAGGTGGGAAAACTGTAGTTCGAACGGGGAGGTACCACCGCCGCCATCATAATCCGCCGTAAAGCATTACTTGTGCGGTTGCCGGTTACACTTTGATGCGAGGCAGCCATCTTAGTCCTTAGTAGTAACGTATCTACTTTCGAGCTCAGATAGGATTTCAATCGTGTTCGTGGTTGTACGTGGATGTCTATGGGCTGGGACTAATTAACATCAGGTGGTTTGCATGCTCGTTTGTTACTCTTCTCACATAAGAAAAATATATTACTGGCATAATGGTGGGCACGGAAACTCTCAGAATGAAAAGGATTAGGACAGAGTACAAATTGCTGGCCAATGTGGATTGGTGGACTTCTTTGAGAACTTTATGAACAACTTTCAAGCATGCAGGATCCTCACGATGTTTTCTTCACCGCTAATCACTTTAACCCTCGAGGCCCGAAGAATCCCTACCCCTCTCCTCCCCTGCGCAAACCACGATAGTACCGTTGGGTAGAGCAGTAGAGTTTGTGTAGGACGTCCTCCTATTGTATTGTTGTATGTTAAATAGCGTAAAAAAATTAAAAAAAAATCTGAATGTTTTATTGATTATACACATTCATTACAACAAGTCGCAAGGGCCCCTGTACTGGGTTGGTGTACCGTAATAATTTCTATTATGTGCTTATCTTCGTAAAAGCTGATCGTAGAGTTGCGTGTCCTGGATTCGAATCTCGGACCACCCGTGTGAGAAGCTGGAATAGGTTATTATTGATTTTTATTAACGCTTTAATCAAACATTATCCTATATAAACTTTAGCTTTACTCTCTACTTAATTCGTACCTAACTAATCAGCTAGTTATTTAGCTAGTTATGGTTTCATATATATAAAATTATTGAGACCAACTTGTGATATTGTGTAAAAGCAGATTTATTGAAAATGAAAGCAACATTACAAGCTGTTCGGTGGCGAGTGACGAGTTTCGCAAACATTTGGCGTACCTACATTGCTACAAATCTGTGTACCGCACCGAAGTAGCCTTGAACTTTCAATCGATTAGTTTAGAGGCGTAAGAGGCTGGATGGTATTCTAACATGTGATACTTGGTTATATGTTTCTACGGTTTTAAGCTAATGTCATCGCGGTATTTATACATTTTATTAAATAAAGGGTACGCACGATTAACGCTTTTTAATTGCTGACATTTCCGACTGTTTAGCACTGAGTTTAGCAAACAGAGTTTCGCCGTGACCACGAGCCATACAACTGGTTCGAAATATCGACGATTAAAAAGCGTTAAACGAGCGTACCCGTTATATAAAAAAGGTATGTTTTTAAATAATAGTTATTTAGGGTTAATGTCATTACTAAAACTAAGAAGAATTCGATAGTGTAATGTGTCAATCTGAAAAGTGTGATCAATGAGCCCACGGGAAGAATGAGGGATTTAGCATATAGATCACAAGTCACACGTGAAGTCGATAATTTCAGTGCTTTCTAAAATAGTCTCGTCAAAATTATCGTAGTGTTCAAATTATACTTTACAATTTTTATCTATTCTCCTTTTTAGGTAGACAATATGAAATAATGGTCATATATTTTTTGTGTGTTTTAGCAGCATTGGCAATGTTTTATCGAAATTTTATATTATTCCAAATAAGTTTAATTTTAATGCTGGCTCTAAATCTTCATAATACCTCAAAAGGAATAACCTGGTATAATAACCTAGTTTGCATATTTTAACTCCAAATTTTAATACACACTTACGTTATCGCAGTTGTCTTACGGACTAATGTGTTGGTTTCGACACAAAACCGATAAATTTACAATATTGCAACATAACTTTATCGCGGCTTAAGACAATATTTAATGTTACCTTGGATTTCAAAAATGGAGTTTTGTGTTTTCCCAGATATCGATTTCGGAATGCATCCAACATTTACAGATTGTATCGCGCAATAGGAACTTTATTTCAGCAACATTACTTTTTGTCAACATACAATTTACGAGTCCTTTTAAAGACGTTGAAGTAATGAGATAAATTTTACGTATTGACTTTATAAAAGAGTTGTTTAACAATTATCATGAAAGAAGAATTGTTATTTTAATAATATATATATTTGTAGCCATAATAATCAATGACACTTAAAATTAAAAGTTCTGAAATGCTTGTTGAGACTAATCCTACGTGTTCACTTTTTTAATTAAGCTGTTTTTTCCCTTTTTCTACTATCCGACCCGATCATCGGACCCTGGTCAAAGTAGCTTTGATGCCTATCTCCCATCGTGACAGATTTCATGAACTTCATATACATATCTGCTATAAGTTTTCGAGTAGTTGTATATGCTGCAAATTGTCCTGGTTGCAACATCAAGTCAAGAGTACAATTTTATGTTAGTTTCAACGGAGTTGCTTAGTGTAACCATCAAGAGGAAATGTAATAAATATCCAATTATGTGAATGTTATCCTCTATTATCTTGGAAAATATTTTCAAACGTTTTGAAAATTGATATAATGTAGCTAATTCTACCATAATTAAACTAATGTAGAAATAAATCTCGTCCAAATAAGCAATCATATTTGACATCTACGCTGTCACAAACAGACATACAAACATAAGCTTCAAACTCAACATCCCTCTTTTTGCGTAGTTTTGCCTAAACAACTTTTTAATATTAGTTATTTGCATAGCAATATAATAGAGCTATTTTTTGCTAGTAGTATGTTACAAATATTATGGCATATAATAAAAAGTGACTTTGATAAACATACTAAAAGACAAGTTCGCTAAGTCTCTTACCGGATATTCTTAGCTGAGGTCGCAGTCCAAAGGACCAGTAGATTAGAATAAGTTTATAATTAACTATTTGTAATTTCCACGCTGACAATAAAATCATTATGAATTTTATTGAAATGTATGGAAAACTCTTATTTGGTCTTAACTAATCACTTCTGTACTTTAACTGTATGTGTTATTAATGAATAAACAAATATGGAAGTTTAACTGTCACGTATTTTTAACGATAGTGTTAATGTTATTGCTGAAACTAAGAATAATTCTGTACTGCAAATTGTCAATCTGAAGAGTGTTATCGAAGAGCCCTCGGGAAAGATAAGGGTTACAATCACATGTGGCAGTGGCCACTTAATAAATAGCTTATAGAACTTTTTTTGTGTTCTAAGAAAGCCAAAGAAAAGATAGTGTAAAGGTGGGAAAACTTCGAAACTACCACCGCTGCCCTCATAATTCGCCGTAAAGTATTACTTATGTTTCGGTTGGAGCGGTGCGGTTGCCGACTACACT
>DWON01002652.1:0-20014 GCA_018251015.1 Phocides pigmalion okeechobee
GTTGCTTTACGGCGGGTTATGAGAGTGGCGGTGGTGCCGCCCCGGGCGAGCTCTAACGGCTCTACCACCTTTAAAATTATATTTTATCAGGATAAGGCATTTCCTTGCAGAAATACATGCTATTAAGTTATAGATAAAACTGCAACAATACGCTGCCACCACATAATGGTATATATTTTAATACATGTACTATGTAAATAAGACAATATGAAGAGAGTATGTACCACCATACATACTCAGAGCAAATCTGAGTATCAATGAGGTAAGTTGACTCTATAACGGACACTCAGCAATTAACCGTAGTGGAGTCAACTTACGCTGATAATGCTCCAAAGTTAGTCATAAGATAGTTATTAAGTACTAGGTTTTACTTTGCAAAAAACAAAAGTATTAAGTTATTGTTAAAAATCTTCGCAACAATCCGCTACCACCAAGTATAATGGTATATATTTCAATGCATGCATTTTGAACATAGGAAAGAGTGACGAGAGTAAAAATGTATACCACCATACATATTACGACCAACACGTGTTTCACCTCAAAACGGAGCATCATCATGATAAGACTCAGCGACATTTAAACGCTGAGTGATCAAAGTCATACTTTATATCAACACTTTATAAATCAAAAATGCTACATCATTATAATATTTTAAAAAGCTTTGTATACTCATAGTCCTTAATTACAGTTACGTATGTTATAGGTGTCATGGATACACACCTTGACCGAGAAAAGAAATCTAAGCTCATCATTCATCACCTGTGTGATCGGGAATCGAACCTGGAACTCTCCGTGTGTAAGACCGATGTGCCTAACACTTGTTCAGTCGTCAATAATTAATGATTCATGTAAATGAATGAAGCGACGTTAAGAGTATTTTTCGAGAAATCAAAGTGCATATTTAATGTCAGTACGTCGTAAATAAAAATGCTTCATAATTATATTTTATAATTTTTACTTTGACGAGCAAATCTCGCGTTCAACATCTCTACATTCATAGAAATTTATTTATGTACCCGACTTTCCGTAAATTATTATTAAATGAAATAAAAGAAATCAAGGAGGAAAGAAAGAAATACGGACGGAGATAAAAGAAACAAAGAAAAATATTTTATTCGTAATGAAGGTAGGAGAATTATAGTTCGAACAAGGAGGTACCACCGCCGCTTTACTTGTGTTTCGGTTAGAGAGGTGCAATTGCCGGCTACACTTTGAAGCGAGGCGACCATCCTTAGGATAGGATGTCAGTCTTCATTGTCGTTAAACGTGGATGTCTATGGCCTGCCACTGCTTAACATCAGGTGGCTTTCATGCGCGTTTTCTACTCTTCCCATATAATAAAGTGTAAAATTAAGTAAGTGTATCCATAAATATTAAAAAAAGCACCCCATCGCGTCTGTCTGTCAATTCGTGATAAACTCAAAGAAGCTAAGCCGGTTCACTACTTAGTAGATGAAATAAAAGAAAGAAAGTAAAACTTAGACAACGCACACCAAACAGAATCAAACGGCCGAAGCTGCGTGCTAAAACTAGTTGTATCATGTTACTCTCGATTACATAGCTTAGGACGCTGACGATTCCAAAAAATATTTCAATTTAAACTGTTTAACAATTTGAACAGGTAAAAAAATATACCAAATTTTATTTTATACATTTCTTAGTTAACATTTATTAAAGTCATATTAAGTAACTTGTAAGACATTTTGTTGTATTTACTAGTAAAACAACATATACATGTTTATTGAACGTTTCAATTCCTCTTAGTGGGCGACTCCGGGAATACATATAAGTAGGCAACACTTATGGTCATATGAGAAATCACATAATCAAAGTGAATCCTTTTGTAATTAAGTCAGAAATTACTCAAAAAATTTAGAAGATCTTTAGGGGCCAAGTCTTTGCATAAAGAATAAAATAAACCGTAATAATAATATTTTTTATACATAATATATTTACAATGATGAAAATCTTACTACTAAAAATAATAATCATCTAATCTAAATAATCTAAGGAGAGTCCGAGCCCATGCAGTTTGTTCTAAGAACGCTAGCTGCATTCCCATGTTGAATAGCAATCGCAATTCTCTGCGCGAGATGTGAACCAGCCCTCTTGTCGGCGGCGTCGATCAAACGTGGTACCAATAACAAAATTAAAGTGACACGGAATTTAACAAATGCGGACTGAGATATATACCAGCCCTCTTGTCACGGGTGGTGTCGATCAAACGTGGTATTAATAACAAAATCAAAGTGACTGATCTGAATCTGGAGTCTGTAACGTTCACCTGTAATTAAAATCTCTGAACCCCTGATTTGTACCGAGAGCTAAGCCATCAGTCCGAACAAACAAAAAGCAATGCACTTTGGAAGCTTTTATTTTTTCGTTTAATGTCACAGATTGAGTGAAATGTAGAAATGGCAACGCAGAAATATACGACGTATGCATTTACGTTACAACATAGTTCTATCTGAGCTAATACAGCGTTGTTACTCTTGTTTGTTTGTTTGTTTGTTTGTTTGTTTGTTTGATTTGATTGACAACAGATTTTTTACGGCAGGAAATGAACTCATGGGTTAAATAAAAAATATTAAAGAAAAACACGATCATGATTTGGTTGGAGACCATTCCAAACAAATGTAATGACCAACACTTCTCATTCTGATTTCGCACTCCACATTAGGATAGTAACGAATTGATGATCATGATGTTAATTATGATGATGACAAATAAAATGTCAACGACGACCATGATGGCTACGTCAATGATCACGACAATACAAGACTAGCAACAAACTAACAATGGAGCTACGTAAATATACCGTATAAAGATTCTCTTTAATATACTTGCGTTCAACAGCCAATTCAATACCTGGATTAAATTAACCGTCATAAACATGAGAGTTACGCTTCGTCGTTTCTATTAGATAAATAGCTAAAAATGATTTGTGCTCTAAATTATGAAGAAATCCCATTTATAAACATGTCTGCTTCAATATAATTGTATCAAACAAGACCTGGAATAAGCTTCGCGAGCATAACAAAAGAGTAACGCGATAATAACAAGACGGTAACGCGATAATAACAGATAACTACTTCGACATCATGTCGAACAAGATCTAAATTAAGCTAGGCGATGATAGTAGAACAGTAACGTGATAATTACAAGATAGTAACGCGATAACAAGACGATAGTAACGCGATAATAACAAGAGAGTAACAATTCGGTATTTCTATCCGATATCGAACACTATGGTATACAGAAGCTATACGTGCTCTTTGCTCGGAAATCTGGGAAAAAGATCACCAAAAGCGTTGGGTCGTGTTCGGCGTTCGGGGATATATTTCTGCGCCATCAACTTTATGGTGGAACGCCGTGCTGTTAGCTAGTGCGAGTAAAGTTTCTTTTACATGGAAATCGTTTCCAATGCGGCGAAAGTATGTCCTCACGTTTGGAACGAGTGGGTAAATTTTACTATGTAACGGGTATTGAAACAAATCGATAAACGGCCTGAATGCATTCCATCGTTTTGCATGGATTTCGAAATATATTATTTGGTTGATATTTACCGCTTTGTAACGATTGGGAAATATAATATTAAAACAAGGCAAGGTTTAAAAAAAAGATGTATTGTCAGTCCGATTCGCAAAGAGTTTTTGAGAAAACTTTTTGAAGCAGAAATGACAGAAAGCTCCGTAATATACAAAAATAAATTGACTTCTACATTGACAAACCCACACACACAATGTGGATTGATATATTTTAATTTGTGACGCGTACCAACGATTTTTAATTGGCGTTATTTCTAACCAGTTTCGTGGGATGGTCACATCTAAAGTGCAGTGGCGGATGGAACTGTTGACAGACGCAAATTACTATTAATTTATCTATCCTACATCTTGGTCATTTTTATTTATAATACGATTTATTAGCTTGCGTTGTACCTATGTATGTACCTTTGAGCATAATTTTTACCAATTTCCAGATGTCTCATTACAATGAAATAATATGAAAAAAATGGTAAAAAGAAACTAAAAAACACGTTTTTATAAAAAAATATAACTAAAAAAATTAAAAATAAGAAAAAAATTGCGATGTAAAAAAAAGCGTGGGGTTTTCAGTGATCTATTGATACCATGCACTCCACGCTTTTTTTACATTGTAATTTTTTTGTTATTTATACTTTTTTTGTCGAATTTTTTATTAAAGCATGTTTTTTAGTTTTTTTTAACTATTATTTATTTGGTTTTATACCTGACTTGCCAAAGCCTTTGTATTGATTTTTAAATTTTGTTAGATTTTTACGACCGCTAGAAAAAGCCACTTTCAGAGGATGCATTAAATAGTGGCCTCTTTTCTTAGTGTATTCACGTTTAAAACAATCTATAAATTAAAACCAATTGTAACAAAAGCCTAACCTAAAGAAGAGAGTACATACATACGCATGCGACACGGAATCCATTACGCTGGTTATTTGCCTTTGAGCAAGATATGATCCAGCCCTCCTGTACACTAGCATCGATCAAAGTAATAAAATTGTAGAAGCTCCTACAAAAACTTGACCTTTATCAAAGCTCGTGGAAGGTGAGTAATCAAAATTTACATTACACTCGAAAACTAATTAGCGTCACTCGAAGAGTAGCTCTCGATTGCGAATCGTCGAAGTGAAAGCTTGGAAATATACCCATTCAATTGTCACATCGTGTTGCGAAATTGAAAGTAAATTAATTGCTTTGCATACAAAAGGCTCAGTTTGTTGGAGGATTCGAAGAAAATACACCAATTACTTTAAGTCATACTTGTGGAGTTCGAAATGTTTTGGTATTTCTCGATCAGAACATGTCGGCAGTTTTTGGGTATAAAATATAAGATGCATCGGTTTTAGTAGAAGGTAACTTCATGTATCCCCGAATCGAAGATACCGGGCATCTTGTGGACGATTATCCCGCATATTCCGGAATTGCCAGACTCCGGGTATCGTTGAAAGGCTTTCTCCCGAGATAAATACGATTCATAAAGGAATAACTGGAGGTCTATGGGGGAGGCTTATATCCAGCAGTGCACGACAAGAGGCTGAGATGAAATGAACAATAAATAATGGTTTCTCCTGTCAGTAATGTTCGTAATTATTTATTTTTATAAAAAAAGAAGTATATTATTAATTAGAAATACTATGAAACATAAATGTTTATGCATAATTAGAAAAAAGTAGAAACATAAATATTTAAATATTTACTTATTTGTCTTTTGCCTGAGGAACAAAGCTTTTATTATAGCACCAGTTGGAAAAACTAGATCATTTGCGTCCCGAGTTTTTTGACAGGGACACCGTGACCTGAAAAAAGGGACGCTCTCGTTCAAAACGGGACATATCGTCACGCTAGGTACACCAAAGGCAAAAAAGGTTTTTTTACACAAAATCTTTCGTATTATAGATATTGGATTACTCTAGTATTTTAAGCACTTTCCTCCATCAAGCCATCAAAAATAATAAGACCTTCAGTTTTAAGGACCTCTCGTCTTCGGCCTCTCGATTCTATGAAATCAATTAATTTATTTCAAGAGGCAGTCGAATAGAATTACTTTGAGTTATCTTTTAGTTAAAAATGTTTAAACAAGTTACCTGTAGATCAATGATATTGGAACTCTGTAATTTCGTAATAATAATGAATGATCAACATTGTTTGTGCAATTCTATGTAAGTAAAGACATACAAGAGACAGCTTGACTTTTACATTCGCAGCGGATTTTGAGAGTAGCGATGGTACCTTCCTGATCGAATTGGGTCACCTGACGTTGAGTAGAAGCTGCATTCCATAGACATCCACATTCAACCTTTACGTCGAACAACATTAAGTTTTAGCCTCTAATGATAGATGTAATGAAGTTTTAATGATAAATAAATTTCATTTGGATGTGCATTTAAACAAATTACAGAACAAATCATTTCTCAAAAATCAGGCTATAACACAAAACGAGACGATTGCAATAATTTACAATGTCTAATTTAAACAATATCACGTCATCAACGAATCGGCACCATATTTAAATAATTGCCCATAAAACTTCGAAACAAAAGTCGTTCCAGAACATTAATGTCATAGCACTGATGAAACTATTATCGACACTAAGCCCATGGGAATAAGGGTTCTAATTGTGTTTGACATCCGTATATGTAAAAGAAGGTGATAAGGACACAGAGGTTAACGTATAGCTGAAACTGTTGTACATAGAATCCTGAAATTTGTGCATAATTTCTTTATATAGTGTATGTACTAAGAAAGGAATTTTTGAAATTCTGCAACTAAAAGATCAAAATCCCAATATTTTTATTTAAAGTAGATTCTTTACAGAACTCTTTTTGAACGTCAATAAACTACGGCCGACTCGTAAGGTGTTTCTTTGGAGAAGAGTCGGCAAAAGAAACTCCAGAACACATTCACATCATTTCCATATTTAAAAATGTAATTTATAAATAATAACTTAAGGCAATGGAACAAGTGGAGCTGGAGTCGTTTCAGACCGTATGAATTTGTCATTTAAATAATCATTGGTTTTATAATACGCCTTTTTTGTACAATATTTGTTTAATAGCTAATTTAAATTTATTTTCTGATAAAATTGTGATTGATTTGTGAAAAGGACAAAATAGTTATTTTACTATGTCCGGTACATAGTAAAATAACTATTTTTTCTAAGAATCAAAAATCGTTAATCGTGAGTACATAGTAAAATGTGTAAATTCTGCGATAACATTAGTTTAAAATCATATGATAAAATAGTCGTTGAAAGATTTTATCCAATTTCGCCTTATCTAAACTTAGCCAATTAATTTTTGAGATACGCTTTTGGTATGAAAGAAAAAGTTTCGTGATTTTCGTAAAATTTAACCCTAAAGAGATGTAATACTGGTGATTTTTTTCCAAAAACGGGTAAAATAAAAGAAGAAAATCGTATATTTTCTTCCTTCTATAGATTTTCCTCAAATAGAGTGCGTAAAAATGGAGCATCAAGATTTATTGACATGTAATATTGACTCCTTAGCGAACAAAGCCGTGGGCAAAAGCTAGTGTTACATAACAGTTATTCGGCATGTGACACATGACGCTAGTAATTAAGCGTCCGTAATAAGATTTGTGTACCAGCATAAATGGTGTTCGAGGACACGTAATTAGTGTTGCGACGTCAAATGGAACTTCGGCCATTGTGTCGCATTATTGGAGAAGATTTAGGTAGTCGTAGTTTATTGACTGGTTAGACACTTTAGTATAAGAATGTTAGTTTAGTAGATTTGTCAGTTTAGTAGATTAGTCAGTTTTGTATTTGTCAGTTTAGTAGATTAGTCAGTTTTTGGATTTGCCTGTTTAGTAAATTGGACAGTTCAGTGGACTGATCAGTTTAGTAGATTCAGTTAAGGATATTCATTAGTTTAGTAAATCAGTTAGCCTGGTAGATAAATCAGTTTAGTAAATTAGTCAGCCTAGTCTACTAGTCAGTTTAGGACATTAATCAGTTTAATAGATTAGTCACTTTAGTGAGCAGACAGGCAGGAATTTAGTCTTTTATGTGGTTGGACGTATGTAGATGTTCAAGGGCTACAGAGAATATCAGATAGCCTGTACGCTTGTTTGCAAGTTTTAGAACATAAAATAAAGAAGTTACACTATAGTCCACCATAAATAATGTACTCAGGCATGTAGGGTTTCTCAGATTTTTCTCCATAAATATTTAAGCATGATTAAATTCTAATACGTACTTAATTTCGAAAAGCCTTATGTCTTTGTCAGGGACTCAAATTCCGGAACTTTTTTTTATTACTTGACACATTCTTGACACATTCTGTTTACTTCTTTCCATATCTCTTCATCTTTTCATCTTGTGAGAAGCCGGAACCTTAATCACTAAGCAATCCCCGCTTTAAACATCATATTAAACGTCCCATTTAAATTATACACAAGATATTTATGTGCAAAATATAATGTCTGAAAGTAGGCAGCAGTTAGCGACGACTCTATAGTGATATCTACGAAGACGGAAGAACTTCAGTCGTTATATTTAACGCCTTTTATCTGCCACCCTTCAAGATTTGCGATTTAGACTAATGTCTGTTTTTGCGTCTCTTTACAACCCACGACTTAGTAATAATAATAATTCTTTATTTCGGCCAAGATCCGTATATTGTTATTAAATACTTGTCATCTATGTTATAAAAATAAAATAAAATAAATTGTCTAATTAACATTAAATATAGTGGCTCTGAAACGCAAGTGGCATGCATTCCAATGCCTAACAATTGGGCAATTCACATTTTCTAATATGGTGTTCAGGAGACTGTTGGTGCTCTCTTGCACCCTCTGCATAACTGAGGCTGCACGTTTCAGTATGTTGGTTTGGACACTATCCACTCGGAGCTTCAGTAAACATACTGGATGCACTACAGAAGCGGGGCACCCCCAACAGGATCCTCACCCCATTAATATAATAGTATATATGAATGAATTTAAAGGTGGGAGACCTATACTTGGAACGTGGAGGTACCACCGTCCACGCATTACTTGTGTTTCGGTTGGAGAATTTTTGTGGTTGTACGTGGATGTCTATGTGCTGCGACCACTTTATATCAGGTGGTTTGCAAGCTCGTTTACCTCGATTCAAAGTGGGGACAGCAATCGCACTTCTCGAACCGAAACACAAGTAATGCTTTAAGAGGGATTATGAGGCCGGCAGTGGTACCTCCCCGGTCGAAATATAGTTCTTCCAACTTTATAAGTTTACCTGTATGGGCACGAACTCCCATTAAATGGTTAAGGTTGGGCTTTTGAAATAAGTTTAAAAGTTTTTACTACGGAATTGGTTACAGATTTTCATAGGGGACAATGCCCTCTCACCGTAACGAGGACAAGCGAACAATACCTACTTGTAAGCATAATAATTCCTACATAGTTCGATAGTTTCATATCATTTTACTGAGAGAGAATTATCAGATAATACGCTAGAAAATCAGATCTTGAGTGTACTAATATATTACTGAACTAGCGACCCGGCCCAGCTTCACTCGGGTAATAGAGTTTTTATTTACTTACATTATTTTTCTTTTAACTATTTAATTAATAACACTTATTATGCATCAAAATCTCCTTAGGAATCACTCTACCTGTTGTTGAAAACTGTGAGAAAATCTGCGAAGTAGTACTTTTTGAGATTATCGCGAACAAACACAAAGACAGACGCGAAGGAGGACTGTGTTAAATATTTAGAAATTATATTTTTAAGACGTGATAAAAATATTGTGGATATCGCTTATTGTCTCAAAGATCCTTCGTATAAACATATCGGCCATTGCTTCCGGAAAACATTGCTGCCAGCTCCAGGATTAAATCCCGTAGTTTCCTCCTGCGACATCCACCGATAACAATAGAAACGTGTGTAAGCTTAACCACAAACAGTGGATTAAAAGCTAGTATTGAGTATGGAGCTCAAAAATAAAAGATTAAGCAAGAGAGAGTGAAAATAAGTAGATCGTTTATACAATATTTTTTAATAAAAAAATCTTCAGTCATTTATCCCGTTTTTACGACTGTATTTTTGTGTTTCAGGATTATTGAAAAGGTTATATATAAAGGTTATATTCTACTCTTTACTTTGTTTTATACTATCACACTGTTTTTTTACAGTAGTGCTGTTTTTTTAATCCATTGTTTTTTGTCATATTTGTACATTAGTCAAATGCACTATAAAAAAATCTAAAGATCTATTAATACACAATTTTACTTCTTGTGGTCCTTCATAAAACCAGTTTACTTGAGCATTTTATACAACTTTGTATACAACAAACAGATAGAAAAACATTGTTTTATACGGTATCTGACGAAGGATAGCGATACGACACAATATCGCAAAGATTAAAGATAATTCCTTATCTATTCACAGAGTGCGTTCAAGTTACACGGCTAGTCAATTTGAGCGGTCTTTCAAGCAGAAAATTTATACTCGTATATATATATTGGTATACTTTTATATTTACCCAAGTATTAAGGCCCTGTGTAAAATTATTGAGTACGCAAACGGGTCGTCCTACACCTAATCTCGAAAGAAAAAGAACGTTTGAAAATTTTCCACCAATGACCATCCATCCAATTCTTGATAACATTCGAGTTCGCTTTATTTTGCCAGTTCTTTAAGATCAGCAGTTTATGCGCGCTTTAATACATGCATGTCAAGTTTTCAATGGCAGCTTTATTATAGATATTTTTTTTTACCAAAATCAAACTATGTTTATTCCAAGTACCACTTGGAATAAACATAGTTTGAATTTGAAAGAATCTTCTTTATAGACCTCTTTTTGAACGTCAATGAACTGCTACACATTCCTCAGGTGTTTTATTTTGGAGAAAGGGCGGCGACAGAAACTCCAAAACACGCGTCTTTTCCATTGTTGAAAATGTTATTTACTAACTTTTATGTTATTTAATAACTTAAAATAATGAAGCAAGTGGTTGCAAGCTTGAGTCGTTTCAGACCATATGAGTTTGATGGCTCTTCAGTAACTTGAGGTCAATTTGGGCCAAACAGAAATGAATAGCCTAATGTAATTACGAGTCGCGTCACGCGCGCCGCGCGACGTGTTAATCTTTTTAGGGAAATGAGAAAACTTTACAAAATGAGTAATCCTGTTCTGTCCTAAACGTTTCTCTTTTGATCTATACGAATGTGGACCGTGGAAACACGCAACGAAATACTTGTAACCTTCATACAATTCCATT
Source organism: Phocides pigmalion okeechobee (assembly GCA_018251015.1). Lineage (NCBI taxonomy): Eukaryota > Metazoa > Arthropoda > Insecta > Lepidoptera > Hesperiidae > Phocides > Phocides pigmalion. The sequence goes on from DWON01002652.1 coordinate 10,761, forward strand.
TTGAGAGAAAAACTACAGTTCGACCGAGGAGGCACCACCGCGGTCCTCAAAGTCCATCGTAAAGCAGTTCTTGTGTTTCGATTAGAGAGGTCCAGATGGCTACATTTTATCCCGAGACCATGAATATACGAATGTGAAGATGGACTTACATTCATTTATTCGTTCATAAATGCATTCGTTCATTCGTGCACAGATTTTTATTTTTTTATGCCGCCTGTTTTTTATACTTTTTTATTAAGAATTAAGCAAAGAGATTTATATTACTAATAACCATAATTATCCCTCTCTTTCCCACGTGAGATTGGGTGAGATTTAGCTCGAAGAACTTTCCGCATAATTAATAACCTCTATTATGCTATAAAGTATTTAGTAAATTATAGGTATCATTGTACAGACATTGTGTTAATAAATAACTATTGAAACTACGGAATTACACAAATTAAATACATTTAACGCCAGCAAATATTGTGCCAATTACTGGATCCATTCAACTAATTGAATTTAGATTCGGAACCTTTATTTATAATTCATTTCGAAATTGTAAGGGACGTCGCCGACTGTCGACTTGTTGATGAATGATAAATGCGTATAATTAATCTAGAAATTGCGTAGAATTCAAGTAGGAATTGAGTATAATTAATGTTGAAATATCGTGTAAATTATGTTATAATTGCGTATGGTTAATGTCGATATTGCGTATAATTAATGTTGAATTAAAATTGCAATAGTGTATTCTAATATTAAATTTGCGTGTAATGTTGGAAGTGCATATAATTAATCATTCATTTCCGCTTTAATTCAATGCTAATGTCTACAAATTATATATAAAAAGAAAACCTCCCGTCGCATTTGTCTGCCTGTTCGTGATAAACTCAAAAATTACTGGATTCCTCACAGATTTCAACAACAAGTACAGTAATTTCTGTGGAACGTTTTGGTCCAAAATAAGTTGAGTCATTTTGTAAATTAAGTGAGAAACTAAATAGTTAAATTCAATAAAGTAAATCAATCGTCGTTCATAATACATGTTTCTAATTGTTAGTTTTTGCGACTAGGTAATGACTGAATGCATCAAAAGAAAAAAAATGTAAGTAAATATAAACTATTACCCGAGCAAAGCTGGGCCGGGTCGCTAGTAAGTTTCTTGAAAATGAAAAATGTTTTACTTGTTTCTTTGTGCCAAATAAACTCCGAAAGTAAAATACTGTTTTAATCAACAGAAAGCTACGTTATCAGGAAATAACGTAGGATATAATTAATTTTGTTTGTCTTTGCGTTCATGCGCACTAATCTCAGAAACGGCTTTACTATTTAGTATAGTTTTAACATTACATATATTAACAAGAGGCTGCGTTTGAGCACAATAATATCATTTACACTATTGTGAGCTTCCCTTAACAAGTACTGTTCGCTTGAAGTTATGTTAATTTGAAGGCTATGGATCTGAACACATGTTTTACTTTTAGAAATGTGGAAAAACCCAAAAATAAAAGTTTACGTGAACAAAGTTGCATGAAGTGATGCAGTAGTATGAAATCTTTTTACGATATACTAAGTGCTTGCGATTTTTGATTTTTGGCTTTTGGTTGCCGATATTTTTGTATGGCTCGTGGTCACAGCTCAACTGCCCGCTATTGGTGTCTTACATAAACTAGGTGGGAAAACTAGTTAACATCAGGTGATTAGCATGCTCGTTTACTACTCTTCTCACATAAAAAATAATAAATACCTACAGTGTGCTGTATGCCGAATAGTTTTATTTGCTTGCCGGCAACTATATAATGGCGATACCGTTTCAGCAAATCCCGCATACCGGTTTATTTTAATTAGTCCGAGTACAAATTAGTTCGCCGTTGTAGAAGTGTCCTCTGAATTGCGGTTGTAATTTCCCTACATTATTGTCTACATAATTAAAATAATGTGTAGAACTTTTGCTATATATTAGCTGGGTTTGTATTAAAACAACAATGGCTTGCAAAATAACTTTATACTTTATACGCATTACTGGCGAGCTACGTTGGGAGCTTAGCGATTGTAACAAACAAATAATTGAATCCTGTTGCCAAAAGTCCTAATTAAGAATATCCTAACACAAATTTTAAATCGTTAAACACAACGGTTAAAACGTCACATCCTAAATATACACGTGAGTTCAACAACTAATCATATAATCTGTTTGTCTGTCTTTGTGAGCGCGTTAATTTAAGAAAGGTTTAACCAATTTTAGTGCAGATTTCAATATTGCATTGCAGTAAAATGGTATAAACCGCGCTGAAATCGCACGGAAATGAAGTATAATAAATGTTAAGTGAAGGGTACTACAATAAGCCAAATGTTAAGTGAGAAACTAAATGTTACTGCAGTAAGACTCACTTACCATTAAATGTAGGTTTCATTCCAATGTAAATACTTGTGAATACATGAGAACATTTTGCTACTAGAAATGTGTAAAAACTCAAATATTAAAGTCCACGTCGCTGGCGGCAGCAAACGTCATATTATAGTAAAGTAAAGACCGGAGGACTGTAGTTCGACCGGGAAGGTACCACCGCCGCCCGCATAATCCGTCATAAAGCATTACTTGTGTTTCGGTTGGAGAGGTGCGGTTGCCGGTTATTCTTTGAAGCGAGGCGATCATCTTAATGGTCAGGAGTAGCAACTGATCTATGTTCGACCTCAGATAAGATTTCAATACCTTCAAAAGATCAGAGGCGCCAAGGGTTCCAGATGTTCATCCTGGGAGATGCGTGATCTTACCAATAAACAATCTCTGGTAATTCTTATCTTATCCATCCATAAGCCTTTATGCGTCCACTGCTGGACATAGGCCTTCTCTAGATGGCGCCACTCAGACCGGTTCCATGCCCACTACATCCATTTATCCGCTATCCTTATCCAGTCATCGGTCTATCTGGTTGGGGGACGCCCTGTGCTTCTTTTGCCTATTTGATTACATTGTCTAAACATTTCACGGCAATATTCGTTTCCAACGATAGTTTCATAAGAATTAAGTGGAATCCAATCAACAATCAGTCTTTACGTGTCCACTGCTGGACATAGGCCTCCTGTAGATGCCGCCACTCAGACCGGATCCGTGCCCCCTGCATTTATTTACCCGCTATCCTTACCATGTCGTTGATACATCTGGATGAGGGACGTCGTATGCTCTTTTAGAAATTTGTCTTTTTGATTACCTTATCTAAACATTTCACTGCAATATTCGTTTCAAACGGCACTTTTGATAAGCAATATGAGGGGGATAGCATCGAATTTAATGGAATACAGTAAATAAACTTCCGTAGCGCTAGTATTTACACAGAAAAGTTTGCAGTTTTCAGTAAACCACTCCAGTACGATAAATTTATTCAATAAACTGCAACGAAAGCTGAATATGACATGTGTAAATATTTTTGAATTCTATTCCCATGTTATATTTCTTACGGTTATATCAAAGTGAAAGGTCCTTTTATGTCACGGGAGTAGCATACGAGCCAGAAGCCTGACTGATGTTAAGTAGTCGCTGCGACAAACATCAATATACGTTAAGCCTGACTGCAGTCTTATCAATTAATAATTGCTATGTTAATAATTCATTTACATAATTATTTTAAATTATTCTCAATTGTTTCCTTGTTTTGTTATTAATCTTTTCTTTTTTTTTATTCTTCTCATTTCTTCCCTCATTGCATCTCCCAGTTTCTTTGAATTTTCTTGTCTGTCTCTTTCAATTAATAAAGAATAGAATAGACTGCACTCTTATCAAAACTCGTACGTAGATGCGTTGCTACTGAGGACTGGAACGCCTCGTTTTTAGGTGTAGTAACACAAGAGTTGGTTTACGATTATGAGGGCGGTGGTACCTCCCCGGTCGAACTATACTTCTATCACCTGTCAAAAAAACCTGTCTGTTTGTGTTTCTTTAACGTGATTTTTACTGGTTTAATTATTAAATGGCTTAAATTTTGTGAGCAGCGCCGTTTATATATGTAACTGGTGTTAAGCCGCAGAGTTTAATATCAGTTAAATATATAAACAGCGCTGTGAGGATGTCCATTGACTGCAGCGACTACTTAACATCAGATGGTTTGCAAGCTCGTTTGCCACAGACCGGATATCGATACGGATAACGGATATGGATCAGGATAATACAGAAACGGATAAAATTAAACCTCAAAATTGATTATAAGAAAACCTAATCTAAACAATTTATAGGCAGTACGTGCCGTGCAGCATGGTGCCAAGAACGCTAGCCGCATTCTCGCGCTGAATAACGATCGCAATTCTCCAGAGATATGAACCAACTTTGTCACAAGCAACATCAATCAAACGTGGGACTAATTTTTGAAAAAGTACGACGGACCCCATCGACCGAAGGCTTCTCATAAAACAACGCTTGTTATCAACTAACACAAAAATATGAAGCCGGATAAGTATACTCAATATCATCCAAGCGAGAAGTCGATCGATCTAATTCCATATATCAATGAAGCCGTCCCGTGTCATTTCTGGGTCCCCGAAAGGGTCTGGATATTTACTCGTGGGCCGCTGTCGAACTCCGCATCTATCTCTGGACGGGCTGTAATAAGATCTATTTGTTATCCCGCGTATCTGGAAGTGCGTGCAGTCGGACACACGGGTGCGAAATTGACCGAGCGAGCTCAAGCATATATGTATAGGAATATATGTATGTACATAGAAGATATCACGTGGTTGCTGTGCTAATTCCGTATCTGTGTGTTCCGATCTAATCCAATACATACATATAATGTAGCGAGTTTTTAGCAAGGATGCATGCATTTATGACATCATACTACAAATTGAAATTCTCTACTTCACTCCACGATAAATGCATGTATTATGCATATAAACCTTCTTCTGAAATCACTCTCTCTGTTGATTAAAACCGCGTTAAAATACGTTGCGTAGTTTGAAAGGTCTAAGCGTACCGACGGCAGGAAGAGAGTTTGTTTTTATAGTATGTAAAGTAGAGGAAGGTTACAGACAGAGATAGACTATAGCGTCACTACTTAAAAGGGAATTTCATAAATTCCACCTCTTTAATGGTAGACTAGGGGTGGCAAGTTTGTATTAAAACAGGCAAAATAGAAGATTAAAGTAATGATTGATTGAAATATATGTAAGGTAAAAGTAGAGGATATAAAATATTTATATATGTATAAAATTATACATGATTTATTGGAAGGGCTGGGGAAAATATTGCATATTAGTTTTAATAACCGTAGATAATTGGGTTCGTATTATTACCTATATTTTCCTCTCATTATCTTTTTAACGTGATGTTTAAGATATTATTACATATAACATTTCTTGTTTATCTATATATCCTCTATTTATTTACATATATTTAGACCTCTTCTCGATCTTATAGTTTTAACAGTTATAACAAAAAGCTCGATCAACTTTATCGACGTGTCAGAACGAATACCTAAACAGCGTATAGTGAGAATGATAAATTCCGTCAGAATTCACGCGTTCAATTTCTGAGGGACTAAATATATGAGACAATAACATCCGGGTGAGAAATATCTTATCCGGATAATATGAGAAATTCTATAACTTTAATCGCATAACTTTAATAACATCAATGAGTATCCTTTGAGGTTCAACTTGGTAAAGGTAATTCATTAGCCAATTGTGCTAATATCGAAATTCAACTTCAATCGACAGCCGATTCTATAAATGTAGAAACAAAAAATCTAATTTTTCGCCAACTACACGTAGACTAGATTGATTAATCTATTTATAATTGTTAGTATTTATCAATAGTTTTCCTCCACTATCGTAGTTTAGCCGTGACCACGATCGAAGTAACTGGTTCGAAACATCGGCAATCAAAAATCATAAATCGTTAATCGTGAATACCCGGAACATGGTAAAAATAAAAAATAAGAAAACCCTTTATATCTTGCTTCTTAACAGATATTAACAATTTAGAAATACGTAGTACATTTAGTAAATAGTGCATGAAAAATTATTAGTTTGATTTTAGTAGTAGTATATTTAGTATAATAGTATATATTATGCAAGAACCCCTCTCAGCGGAAGGTAAGGGCCTACTCCAGAGCTGACCAGTATTTTCTGACCTCTGCCACTCGCATCCAGTGTATTCCTCCCACATAGCAACATATTAAATTTTAAAGGTGTAGAGCCCTTAGAGCTCGCCCGGGGCGGCACCACCGCCACCGTCATAACCTGCCGTAAAGCAACATGTACTTCATGTATTGTGTTTCGGTTGGGGTGGTGTGGTTGCCGGATACACAGTATTGGAGGCGACCATCTTAGTCCTCAAGAATAGGAACGCATCCGCGTCTATCCTTAAATAGAACTTCTGTTGTATTTGAGATTGGACGTGGCTGTCCATGGACTGGCAGTGACCACTTAACATCAGGTGGCCTGCATGCCCGTTTCTTACTCTTTCAGAATAAAAAAAAACTACAGATGTTTTCAATAACAATATTATGATGCGAATGCACTTTAACCACGCATGCTGTGATCATCTGTACCTAGAAATACTTGTCAACTCTTGTGTAAATCGTAGTTTATAGTAAGTTTTATACATGTATTTTTGTTGATGATCCAGAAATAAATAAAAAAAATTGATTTCATTTGATTTGATCTCTACTGTAAAGATTGTTAAGTCACACAACATACCATTTGTAGAATCAATTAAATCTCTCGTAATTATTATTATGAATAACATTTAAAAGTAATTAAAGGTTAATTGACTAATCAATAATGTTTTTAAATAGTTACTATTTTTAAATCACATTTTTTATTGTGAAAGAGTAAGAAACGGGCATGCAGGCCACCTGATGTTGGGTTGTCACTGCAGCCCATGGACATCCACGTCCAATCTCAAATAGAACAGAAGTTCTATCTAAAGATGGATGCAGATGCGTTCCTACTCTTGAGGATTAAGATGGTCACATTCAATAATGTGTATCTGGCAACCACATCTCCCCAACCGAAACACAATACATGAAGAACATGTCGTTTTACTGCGCTGCCTTCCCCCAACGGACCTCAAACTTTTATTAGGTCCTACTTAAAGTTAAAGTTAAAACAGTATTTTTAAGACAAATTTTCCCCATAAACAGGCAAAATTAGTAGACTAGCAACACTGTTTTTATGTTACACAAATAAAGTCGACTTCTATTTTATTTTAACAAATACATGTTGAAACAACCAGTTTTACAAGATTTTCTTGTTTATAACATGAGAACATCTTTGTAATGATTTAAAAATAATATTCGCCGTGGCCACGAACCATTTTTTATATGAGAAGAGCAGCAAAGGGATTTTAAGTAGTCGCAGCCCATAGACATCCACGTACAACCACAAACACGACCGAAATCCTAACTGAGCTCGAACGTAGATACGTTGCTACTTCTAAGGACTAAGATTCGCTTCAAAGTGTAGGCAACCGCACCTCTCCAACTACAACACAAGTAATGCTTTACGGCGGATTATGAGGGCCATGCAGCTGGTTCGAAATATCGGCAATCAATATACATACATATTTTTGCTGTTGCCGGCTACACTTTAAAGCGAGGTGAACATCTTAGTCTTCAGGAGTAGCTACCCATCTACGTACGAGCTCAGATAGGATTTCGGTCGTGTTTGCGGTTGTACGTGGATGTCTATGGACTGCGTTTACACAACATCAGGTGGTTTGCATGCTCGTTTGCTGGTCTAATCACATAAAATAAACAGAGAAGACCAAGCGAGCTAAACAAATTGAATTTAACTTCTGTTATGTATATGTTATGTCTGATTTATGTATGGTTAGTTCAGATTAGGCAGAATTAGGTGACCCTGATCTCAAAGATCAAATATCTGCCACCTTGAAAATTAATTTACTAACAAAAATATTAAATGTAGATATTTAACTGGCTTCTGTCCGCACCTTTGCTCGGACAAAAGTCATTCTTTCAAACTCTATTTTATCCACTAAGGGGTGGAGTATCTAAAGCGTATTTCTTAGTCCTCATGCTATTTACATGATCTGTGATATTACAGGATTGTAGGTTCATCAGTTTCGACTATACGCTGGGTTGGTGGTGGTTGGTGGGTGGTTTCTCTAGGTTTGTCAGTCACATTCCCCTTTTATTTAAAAACGTGTTTGTGATTGTACATGGATAGACATCCTATCTGAACTCGAACATAGGTGCGTTGCTACTCCTGAAGACTAAGATGGTCGCCTCGCCTAAAAGTGTAGCCGGCAACCACAACCAACCGAAATACAAGTAATGCTTTAAGGCGGATTATTAGGCCGGCGGTGGTGCCTCCCCGGTCGAACTATAGTTCTCTCACCTCTCAAAGTCCTATAGATATTTTAATATCTTTGGAATTTTAGCTCGTGCACACCACCGTTACTCCGTCAATGGCTTCCCGACCCTCACAATATTTAGTGTTATTTAGTTTTAGGCATTATGTTAATACTGACTGCCGCACTCATATCGGGTCAGTGTTGCAGGAGGCGGCATTAAACTGGAGCTTATTTCCGTAGAATGAAGATATGCCGACAATTTACTGAAATATTGTATTTTTTAACATCTATGAATACACAGACGTAATGTCCGACAGTCTTGTAGCGCCGACGTAAACACAGCAGTTGTGTTCGCCCGTAATCCATATAGATTTGTACACGATAGGTGTGTACAAGCCACAAGTGCGTTACGCCGCGCAATACACAGCTGTCTTATAAGCCATAGGGAACGTGTCAAAACTAATTATAAAAAAACCGAACCTAAAAATCTAAAAGGAGTCCGTATTTATGAGATATGCCAAGAATACTAGCCGTAATCATGCGTTGTAAAGCGGTCGTAATTCTCTGCGAGATATGAACCAGGTCTCTTGTCACTGCCAGCGACGCGATATGTAAACGACAAGTGTGTACAAGCCGCAAGCTGTTACGCCACGCAATACACAACAGAGAAAGTGTTGAGGTTTTTTTAATTATTTATTTATATTTATCTCAATTGTAAATATATTTAACGTTTTATCTGTTTACAAAATTTATTTTCAATATGTAATGTTGAGTTCAAGTAATTCTCCAGAGGTCGTAACTTCCTTTATCGTTTTAGATACGGATAACATTTTGAACCGTAAATCTTTAGGTACCTAACTTATCTATTTTAATGTAGTTTTCATTAAAACCCCGCTGATAACATATTTTTAAAGAGGATTGAACTTTAAAAACAATTTTAATTTTTTTTTTTATTTAAAGGTGG
>DWON01002653.1:0-20009 GCA_018251015.1 Phocides pigmalion okeechobee
TAGGGTGTATGAGACAGTATGACCCAGTTATCATCGATAGATCGCGATCGTTAAACCTCGTCACAAGCTAGATGTAACATCTGACGTGTTAGTAGCATCGTTATAGAGTATGCTGTAGACCTCTCTCCGGTGTGGAAACAGATCTTGCCCAGCAGTGGAGTTAAATGAGTTGCAAACAGGCCATTTACCATCGTACTAACGTATCAGATTGGCAGAATTTATATTTTAATACTGACACATTTATTTTTCATTCATCCATTTTTAAATAGTCGATGCGCTGTCATGTCGATATATTATTTTTCGCTCACTACGTAGAGCGTAGCATTGCGTGCAGGATTCAGTAGGTGGAAAGAATGGAAGGAAATAATGAAAGAAATCGCTTCCTATGACAGGCAATCTATTAACGTACCCACGTTAGTTATTACGCATTATTGTTAACTATGGACTCAATACACAATTAAATATGATTAGGAGCAAATTTCACGTTACTAAATTTAGTATTTACAAAACTTTTAACGAGGACGAGACGCGTTGAATATCGGTCAATAGCGAGAGGTCACGCAAAGGGTTCGATAACTGGCCAGGTGAATATAATTTTTTTTTTAATTTATAGGTGGGAGAACTATAGTGCGAGCGGGGAGGTACCACCGCCGCCCTCATAAGCCGCCGTAAAGCATTGCTTGTGGTTCAGTTGGAGAGGTGCGGTTGCCGGTTACCCTTTGAAGCGAAGCGATCATCTTAGTCCTCAGGAGTAGCAACGTATCTACGTTCGAGCTCAGATAGGATTTCGGTTATGTTTGTGGTTGTATGTGGATGTCTATAGGCTGCGATTTCTTAACATCAGATGGTTTGCATGCTCGTTTGCTACTTTTCTCACATATAAAATCAATATTGATTTTACATGTAATTGGTAATGGCGGTTAATGATTTTTAATTAGACGTATTAGACGTAGTATAGATAGATTAATCTACCACTAGCACCTGTCAACAGATTCCTCAGACCAGCGTAATTCTTGAATGATTCGAAATATCGGCGACTAAATCGTTAAATACATAGTAATATGTAATTTCCGCGTTTAATTTTGATCTCTGATCTGGATCTGGGTGTTTATATGGGGTTATTTGGGTGGAAAGTCTAAATTATGTATTCTTTCCAAGTAGCTTACGTTGAACTTGATTTTGATAAAAGCATACTAAAATTGTGTATTTCATATTGCATCCGATATATTCAGATCAAAATAAAAGTTCTAGCTATGTTTTACGACATGGGTATATATGTTTCAAATACTTTATCTGCTATCCATATTTACTATATAATTGTTTCACGGCGGGTTATGAGACCAGCGGTGGCACCTTCTTTGGTAAAAATGACGAAATCAAATAATCCCCTCCGTCCAGAGAAAGAAGTATATCAGACTTTTACTGACTAAAACCGGTTCTTGCTTATTCAAATTCAAATATTTTATTTCATTGTAAGGTATTTAGATGGACTTAATGAATGCAAAGGGCGCAATGTACAATCAGTACATTAGCCCTTAAGTTCGGCAAGCCGTGGAATCCCAACAAGACACTAACTACCTACTCATACTTACAAATTTCTGTAGGCCTAGAACCGCCATTGTGCCTGGGCAAGCTTCGCTAAAAGTATTACTAGAATAAGAGACGGTGATACCTTCCAGATCAAAGAGCGGTTCTGTAAAATGATAATATCCACACAGAGAACCGTCATCTTCACCGACTAGAACATAAATCACGATTGTATCCTATGTTATTTCAATACTTTACATTGGCTGCGACAGTGCAAACACGATTGCAATTCGTGACAAATAACGTCCTTAACAATTAAGCTAGCCATTAATATTTAAGGAAGATCCTTAGCCGTCAAAGGCCGAAGCGTCGTTTTGTTTTAAATTTACGAATGCGGCCATCAATTGTAATTCATATCACTACAACCCAAAGGTTATAAATTCTATTGCAAGCATAGTTAATAGACTGACCACAAATTGAAACATTAAATTTCGAGACATTATAATCAGACTTTTTGTTTCACACTTCTGTTTCACATTTAATTTATAACTAGCTGTGCCTGCGACTTCGTCTACGTTTATTTAATACATTTCCACAACATGAAACTACCTACGCATACATGCATCCACTCATTATTCTATTTCTCACCCAATCTACAAAAAATTCACTTAATATGCATCAAAACCTTCCTCAGGAATCACTCTACCTGTTGTAGAAAAATGTGAGAAAATCCGTCCAGTACTTTTTGAGTTTATCGCGAACAGACAGACAGACGCGACAGGGACTTTCTTTTATAATATTTATAGACTGTTTTACCAAGTAATAAATAACATTCTAAAAAATGCAAAACAAAATATATTATATAAGTACATATTTATTATTAATACCTACCTCGTATGAAAATTATTCTTTGTATTTAAATATTATTTGCACACTACGTAGTTCTTGTACATAGTATGAGAAATACTTTGTTCCTTTATAACTTGTTGGTTATAAAATCAAAACATTGTTATAAATCGTGACACAAATAAAAAAGCTAATAATACTCGTAAACTTTAAACCTGCGTTATTTATCCTCTTTTCAAATTTGCATTTTTTTCAAAAATAACTTAATTGTAATTATCAAGGACGCCCGGCAGATGTGAAACATCGATATTAACGATTGTTTGAATTATTTTTTGAATACATTACAGAGAGTCAACAATTGACTATAGATATTAAGTTGTTGTTTTCAACAATCCGCCACCACAATGTATAATGGTATATATTTCAAAGAATGCACTATGACCACTCTCCCTCCCGGATACGAAAAAGTGAAGTGATTAAAAATATATACGATGACACATATTAATACCAACACATGTTTCGTCCCAAATCAGTGAGGCTTACCGATTAACCGTCGCCGGGCCAACTTACCCTGATGATGCTTCATTTTGGCTTGGTCTCCCGATGATGATAAAATAAATAAAAATAATATTATAGATTTACGGGCATGAAATGAACATTTCTCATACATATTTTTGTTACAATAATATATAATTTTCCGTCGCCCCTATCAAGCCAGTCAAGGTTGATAATAGACATTGCACATCAAATTCCAATCTCAAATCTCTGCTCATGTAATCTAAAACTTGACTATGAAATACTAATTGATGGCTACCCTATTCTATTGGCATATTTATGGCGAAGAGCTATTCCTTTGTAGTCACAGCGTATGAATGATGCCTCACATGCAATGATCGCATAGGATATGTATAACATCATTAAATCATTACTATAAATTAAAATTATACATATGACACTGGAATTTTACCATTAAGCACTAACTAATGAACTTTTTTTTAAGATCTCATATGTATATGTTCTCTATAACACTAATTTTAAATTATTGAACAGATTTAAATTGAATTTTTAGGGACGATAAACAAATTTACGAAGCGGAAATAGATTTGGTTTAATTCCTAAAATTATGTTAATTGACACATAAAACCTATATAGTAAAAGATCACCTTCATCTTCATTTTACTAAGAAGTCGTCTTTATCTTTTGATGTTGCCTTCATACATCGTTATATGCACTGCCATTGTTTTTTCTACTCCCGCTCTTTTTTTCTTAAATCCTACCATCTCTATGGCCGGCATCAGAAATCCTCTTATTAAAAAATAACAAAGTATTTAGTGTATTAAGTTCCACATTTTAACGAATTACATGAATATAATAATTTTATTACATTATATCAAATGAATATTGTTACCTCGCAATACAATATTTAATTATGGCATCGACTAACAGCATAACATCAACATAACCTTACAATAGGTACTGCGAGAAGTGAGTATGGCATGCACGCTGGGTAAAGGATGGGGTACCGGAAGTGAGAGGGCTACGCGAGCGATGCGCAAATGAAGTATTTTTTTATATGAGAAGAGTAGCAAACGATCATGCAAACCACCACAAACACGATCGAAATCCTGTCTGAGCTCGAACGTAGATACGTTGCTTCTCCTGGGGACTAACATGGTCGCCTCGTTTTAAAGTGTAGCCGGCAACCGCACCTCTCCAACCGAAACACGAGTAATGCTTTACGGCGGATTATGAGGCAGGTAAATGAAAAAGGGCTTTGAACGCGTACTCGTATGTACATAAAAACATTACCTTCCTTCTACACATACAAAATGGTTTTAAAATGAAGGCGTGAATATTTATTTAATTCCATTATGAAGCCTACGCTACCATCACTCATCTTTTTGTTGGCTTGCGTCTCGTCATTTCATAGGAATTTAAATGAACTTTAAGAGGAGAATACACTTGACTGTACTTTGCACAACCGCATACAAGTATCGATGTAATGGCGTGATAGTCTGATACGCAGAAACTTCCGGTTTCGATTGATGGGGATGACGTATGAAGTTAACTATGCAGGGTAAAGTCTTCTAGTCTCTCATAGGAGGGATGCGAGGTTCGAATCCTTGGCCATCAACATTTTTTAAAAGATATGTTCGTATTAGAATCTAATTATAACTTGCTATAACTGTAAAGGTATCGTGAAGAAACTTGCATCCCTAAGAGTTCTTTGTAAAGTTCTCGACGGAAGAGAAGTAACCCAAGCCTAGCAGTTAAACAGTAATGAGTTTGACATATATATGATTGCATTTATTTTGTATTGCCTAATGAGGGTACCCCTATAGCTCGGGAGCGGATTAGCGCTACGATATCTCCTGTCCGTCTTAAAAGGCAGCTAAAAGAAGCCTACTTTTCAGACATGGTGAGAGTTTCAGCTCGAACCTCTGCGAAAGCTGGACATCCCGCATAGTCTGGAATCGATCTCATACGCCTAGGAGGGTATTTAAAAATGGACAATTGTTTTTTTCCTAATCTAACGTCGATTCAGAACTTGGTCTCAATAGAAAATAACCGGCAAGAAACTCAGGGTTATCTTTCAGACCAACCAAACCACTAAATAATTAATTTAGATTTCTGTTCTGGGTGTAATTGTGTGCGTATTTGTCTCTGGACATGTCCATGGTTCCAAGTTCTGGAGAATCGTAGTGTGGGGCTTTGGGTATAGATAGTACATATATTATTAGCTCTTTTCACGTGCCAACCTACCATATAATATACATACATTTTAATTGCTAATTTATTTCTTTAGCACGTAGTGTACGTCAGAGAGCTATAAACCATATTACAAAAAGGTTACAAATTATAAGTTAACAGGCTTACTATGAAAAAATTGCATGCAATGTTACTTGAAAATATTCAGTATAAAATGTTCTGGCAAGTTCTATGATTTGGCATATAAGTTACTTTTGTATTGTGACTGCATGTGTATTCTACTCTATATTTATACAGGTAGCAAGTCAACATCTTGATATCTGTGATGTTATTCTCTTAACATTATTAATACATTTTTGGAATATTAGTCTGTTTAAAGTTTGCATATAGCATACTGCTAATATTTTATCAGATTTCCAACAGTAAAACATTTTGAAAAAACAATTGGTCATCCATATTTAAAAATGTATTTCTGTATTTCTTTATTTATCTATACACATAATAAAAATGTTACTGATCGCTGTGTGTTCATGGCAAATATATTTAAAAAAATCATGATGATGTGTCTTTATATACGCAATAGAACCCAAAACAGTGTTTTATTTATTTATCTGTTAGTCTGTATGTCTGTATATCTGTATGTTTGTGCACGCTAAACTCAGAAACGGCTTATTCGATTAGATTGCAGTTTCGGGATTGTGTTGTGATGAGCTTCACTTAACATTTAATGTTTTTTTTTTCATTAAAATCGGTTAACAAGTAAAGAAGTTATGTCAATTTAATTCAATCATCACCGACGAAGTCGTGGGCACAGCTAGTACTCAATAAAATAGCTTGTAAAATAGATAGATACTAATTACAATATTACGACGCTCTAGTAAAATTCCATTCAATGTATTCAATGTATGGATTTTTTATTTGTTGGTTTCATCACACGTCACAATACCCATAAAGTAACATTCTAAGGATTCTATAAATCTCTATTAAAATGTAAAAAAGGTATATTGTCAGTGTGTTTGTTTGTTTGTGTTCCTCAAGCGAAAACGACAGATATAATCTAACTAAAGTTTGTTTATAGTGTACCTATCTCGTGATTCTTTTGGTTTTGTATAGACTTTGTATTATCAGTCTATATTTTGTTTATTGGAACTGAGCAATGCATAAAAATAATTATAAGTGACATAAGAGTATTTTAAGCAACATTTTTGTAATCAAATATTTTTATGGAAGATGTATAAACTTATATTTAGACGAACAAGATGTATGAAAAATCTATTATAAGTTTTGCCTCACGCAAAATTATTAGTTGTTTTACGGTTGTAAAATCTGAAAAAACTTAATAATTTAAGCTGACGGGAACGTGAAGAAGTCGCGGGCAGCAGATATTAAATAATCTAATCGCAGCCTTACTGCGAGGAAATAAACCTGAGCATACATACACATATGTCTATTTTCTTAGTTATATTTATTTAGTTTGTTATGGATATCAGTGAGTATTATTTTATATCAATGAGTCAGACATATTATATGACTCAATCAGGGCTTACATCATAAAAAAGCTATCGTTTGTTTGTCGTAATATTGAACCGAGTAAATTTAAACGTTAATTTATTTAGAATAATACATCGCTAAGCTTTTAGAGACTGTCTTTGACGAAATGTCTTTTGTTTTATGAAACACAATCAACTACACAACAATGTTTTCTACACTTATAGCTGTAAACTGGGATTTCCTGAGTGTTTATGATACCCATTACGGACATTGATTGCCCAAAGGAACACGAACACAAATACAAGTACCTTTTAATATTAAAAGTAAGTAGTGTACCTATCTATATATATAATAAAACTATAAAATTATCGTTCTCTTTACATGGCATATATATATATATATAAAATCATAATGAGGTGCCTTTATAGAGAACCCAAATAATGTACTTTGGTTTTGTCTGTTTGTCTGTATATGTTTGTGTACGCTAATCTCGGAAACGGCCTATCCGATTTCAATGCAGTTTTCAGGATTATATTGTGATGGGCTGTTAAGTGAAACATTTATTATTTCTTTCATTGAAATCGGTAAACAAATAAAGAAGTTATGCCAATTTAACCTCATCATCACCGACGAAGTTGTAGGCACAGCTAGTTTAGCAACATATATAATAGAACGAAGGCTTGATTTTTATATAATTAAAATAGCGAAAGAGCAAACAGCCCATGTTTTGACTTCATGCAGTCCAGGACTCGCACCTGAAGTTAATGACGACTCCTCAACTGCCGACGCTGGAATAGCGCTCATAACGTGGCTTCCACAACTGCTTTATAGGTTTTTGCTTAATCTTTTGTTTCGGAATTCGGAAGTAGTATTCGGAAGCGTTGACATTGTATTTGATTATATGCTTAAATTAAGAATAAACTTTATTTAACGTTTTAATAAGGTTACTGATAATTTCTCATTCAATTATTACTGTCGATAGTATTGGCATTACTTGTGTTAGGTAAAAAATCGTATAATTGTTTGTATAAGGCATATAAGGTACCTATACTTTCAAACACAAAAATAAAACTGAATCGATTTACGAACCAGTTAAACCTACGTAAATTGCCAGACCACCGAACCCTCCTCCGTCTGGCAAGGGTGAGATCGGCGACCTTCATGCACCCTTATTCGACGAATCACAACATAAATAGAAACGCATACACTACACTCGATGCCTATCCTTTAAACTGTAGTTAGAGTAGATAATTATTTCAAAAAGTATGGTTTAAACATACGATTATTTATCGTTTAATAAGTTGAGAAGAAGCCTTCGTATTTTATTACTTATATAGTTGTTTCATTGTCATCTACAAAGTTGTTTATTATGCTGCAAAGTAATATAGTCGGCCCGCGAACACGCATACTGGCAAAGTGTTCCGGCCCGGCTCAGTCGTATCGCTCGCGCCGTGAGAACAGCGCGCTTGCTAAAGAAACTTGTATCGCGATGATAACGCTGTTATTTTTTACCGTAATAGCGGTTGCGGCCGCGCAAAACGACACTGCTCCCGTCCATCCACCGGCACCTCGCCGGGAACAATTCAGAGTGATATATGAATGGAATGCTATCGACTACGAATGGGCTACCCCGGAGGATCGAGCCGCTTACTTAAACACAAGCCGGTACATTCCACAAAATGTCCTAATATCGGGTATAAACTTTTATGAAGATAAATTGTTTTTGACGGTGCCGCGACTGCTGGATGGAGTTCCGGCGACACTCGCCACCATTCCCGCTACCCCGACGGATACAGCACCTAAACTTCAACCCTTCCCCAGCTGGAGTGACAACGCCGTTGGAAATTGTTCAGCTCTACAGTTTGTGCAAAATATCGAAATTGATCGTAACGGTGTTATGTGGATTCTGGATAATGGACGTGTTGGTACGCTTACTCAAAATCCGGATTCGAAGTGTCCTCCTTCAATTGTAATTATTGACTTGAAGACTGGTGAAAATAAAATGGAACGAATAACTTTTCCACCTGAAACAGCGAATTCTAAAACCACTTATTTGAACGACATAGTCGTAGATAATAGAGATGGTGACTTTGCGTACATTACAGACAACAGCGCTGTGGATCCGGGTATCATCGTTTTTCAGCGTAGCGAAAAGAAATCTTGGAAACTTCGTGACCGGAAATCAATGTCAGCTGTGGCGGATGCGGCGAATTTCCGCATAAATGGTACGTCTATAAACTTGCCGGTAAATATCGATGGTATAGCTTTAGGCCCGCAGTTCAAGACTGAAGACGGAAAAGTAGATAGGACTGTATACTATTGCCCCCTGGCAAGTTTCCATTTGTACGCCATTAATGCTTCTGTTTTACGTAATGACTCATTAGCTATGAAAGACGATGGAGCCCTTCGACCTTACATAAAGGATTTGGGCACTAAAACATCGCAGACGGATGGAATGAAGATGGACTCAACAGGTATACTCTTCTTTGGACTTATCGGCAATTCAATGATCGCCGAATGGAATAGCAGCGTTGATTTTCAAACGGGCCAGAGGACGATAGCACGCGATCCCAACTACATTCAATGGGTCGATCGTTTTACTTTCGATAATAACGGTAGTCTTTACGTCGTTATAAACAGACTGTTTAATTTTGTTAAAAACCAGATATCAATGAATGAAGTTAACTACAGAATCTTAAAGTCGCATACTGGATCAAAAAGTTATGTTTTCGGAGAGGATATAACACCATCGCCCGCAGACAAGGGAGCGGCGGCCGCGCCCACGGTAGCAGCCTCTTTGTTGGTAGTGGTGATAGCCCATCTGTTCGCTTAACCGTCACGCACCGGGGCCAGTCGTGGCCTTGACCCTGGGTGAGCATAGCGAGCTCTTCACGTGCCGTTCGGACTGAAGCGTAACATTTACCAAATATTAAAAGTTACCTGGACCTCGTGATCCCCTCAGTGATAACGCAATGTAGATAGCTTTGTATTTTATTGAATATTTAGTGTAGTTGAACACAGTTATGTTTGACGCGTATTTTGCGCGAAGGGTCAAAGACGTGCCGAAGACGAGATTACTAAAGTTCGAGGACGTATTTGTAAATAGCGCGATGCGCTCGACGATCAACATTCCGAATATTTATAGGCTATAAACAATGGCAGCTCGAAAATATTTATTTATGTTATCGTTTATTCTTCCTTTAAAATAATAAAAAAACGATCAATAATAATATAATTACATAATCTGTTAATTTATGTTAATAATCCCTTAACGTAATTCCACTGAGACCAAAAATCTAAATGAGGAGTCATTTATGTTGTATAATTTTGTTTCTATAGTAGTTTTAATTAATAAACATATAAATGTTAATTTTCTAATGTATAAAAATATGTTATATTAATGGAAATAAAATTGTGCGATAGTTGTATGTATGTACGTGATGATGTTTGATAATATATAAACGTGATAATAGAATATAACCGTATTTTATTTACAAGCATTGAATGTTTCAGTATTCAGTTACAGGACTTGAATGAAAGTTACACTAAATAGAAATAAATGAAATGATATCAATATTTGAAGTCTGTAATTCAGAATTCAGCTTTTGCACAAAAAATCTTGATAATTAAAAATTATGTATGTGTGAATCCTTTGCTGGGATATTTAACACAAAATTCATACAATTTCAATGTAAGAAGTAATTTATTACATACATTTTACATTAATTTTTCTCAGCTTGAGAAGTCATTAAATTTAATTCATACATACGTACGTGTATACAAAAAAATGGTTTGTATTTTTATTTCACTTAATTATAATTAAAAGAAAACAATTTATTTGTAAAGATCAACTTTTTGGCTGTTTTTTTTTAGCGCTAGATAACATTACAAAGATAAAAATCGATAAAAATTACACTATACACCCTATTAAACCATATAAGTAAAGGTTTGTTTTTGAAGACGTTTTCAAAGACACATTTTAATCCTTGACGAAACAAGGGAGTAGTACGAGTATAAGTTTGGCGCGCTTTTATAATGCCCTTTTTTCTGGATGTGGAAATCATCAATTAATCCCCTCCGCTCAGGGCTAGGACGAAGGGGTATCTCAGACTTTTAATGATTAAAACCGCACTCTGTCTTGCTCAGCCCTTAAGTTCCAGTGACCCGTGGAATCAATAACATCAAAACTGATCGACCAATTTGAACTCTATTTTCTTAAATTTGAAAGCCGATGCGATATACTGTTATATGTTAAATGAAAAACTCTTCAGACGTTTGAAATTTTTCAACAATTCTTCAAGACGATGTTGGAAATTTCATTCAAACAATGGATATTTTACGTTAAATTTACTGATGGTACTGTAATTGTAATGCATTATATAAACCCGAAAACATTGCGATTGTGTGATGTCATAGACGTGATGCTGCAACGAAGCAGATTGTAATTTCATGTAACCTCATAAATGTAAAATAAAAAACCATGAAGATCGGAAAAAATACCAACAGACGCTTAATGGTATGTATAATTAGAATTTGTAAATATAAGACGAAAAAGTCGGAACCTACAGCTCGTTCTTAATTCGAAAATTTTTTTTTCTAGTAATTAGATAATATCTTTAGAATTTTTTGACGTTGTGAATTGACATTGTCACAATAATTAAACGAGATAGTCGGAAGCTGTATGATTAGCACTAAGTATTTTTTGCAGGCCTAGATAAGAGCAGACAGCTTAGAAAGTGAATCTTGTCAGTAAAGAAAGTTTATTGAATGTATGATATGTAGTTCACTCATGCGTTAACTAAGATTACCAAGAAATATATTCATTAGCTTAGTGCTGTCTAATTACTGTTACAGCCAAGTTAATATTAGGTTAGTGTTATTTGTGACAATATAAAAAGGACGGTAACTAACTTTCTAATCAATATCTAATCAATTATATTCACATATTAAAGTTAAATAAACGATTACAAGAAATAAAACAATCAATATGCCGCTATATTTTGGTATATATATATATATATATTATTTTGTCTGCATGCATTATAGTAAACGGTTTAAAACATATACTATTATAAATATTGGTCGTGCATTTGTTTCAAATTAACATTTCACGCCTCCAATAATGTGTATCCGGCAACAACACCTCTCCAACCGAGACACAATACATGAAGAACATGTTGTTTTACGGCGGGTTATGCGAGTGGCGGTGGTGCCGCCCCGGGCGAGCTCACATAGCTCTACCTCCTTTAAAATATATTGTATTTTCTTGAAAAAATCTTTAACATGTGAACTTAGTTTAAGCCGGACATATACACCACCATCGTAGAAACAAAGGCATACCACTCTTGCCTTTCGGTTGGCGATGTGCGGTAACTAGCTTCACTTAAAAGTACAAATGATATGACAATCTTAGTCCTCAAGACAAGCTATGCATCTACATATGACCCCAGAGTTGAGGTCGGATGTGTCTTTACTGGCTATGTAAAATCAGATGGCTCGTATGATCGCTTGTTAGTCTTCTCCCATGAAAAAATAACAAAATAAAAAAATAAGGGCAACATTGTTTTATATATATTGAATGTTTTTATAAAAATATGCAAGTAATCTACGAGACAAACAGAATATCGATTTACATAAAAAAATGTAAGCTTTACATTTTAATGGGAATCTTAAGTAGTACCTAAAATATTTGGAGCAATATTAAAGTTACGAAAAAAAGATAATACATTATTAACCTACTATGGTTTAGGGAATTCCACATACTATCCTAATAAAAAACACAATGAGTATTACATAAAATTATTCTCTGTTGTATAAATATATACTGTAATACGATGATAATACAATTTTTATCCTGTACCATTTGAACACTACAACGTTATATACAATAGTAATAATTATTATTTATTCTCGTACAAAGGTCCGGACTCGTTACAATTTAATATACGTTACCCATGAGCGAATTTTCACGAGCTTCGAATGGTTGAACGGTTAAAATGAGCGTCGTGAACGAACGTTCGAGAAAGTTTTATTTATTTATTTTCCATATTTATTTATTCATAAACAAAAAGCGGTTTATCAGCACTTAAACTAATTGTCCGCATATAAAAAAGAAAAGAAGAAAGAATGTTAAATATTTTGTACATTAACAAAAAAAAGAAACAGTAATAAAAAATTTGAGAGTACTCTCCGACCTGATACATGTAGTTTGAATCTCTAGTTGAAATCCTATACATTACATGAAGGAACGTTGTCCTCAAAGTTTTAAAGACAAAGACAATGCGACACCTTTTTATCTTATTATCTCTAAATATTATAAAATAAAGTCCCCCGTCGCGTTCGTCTGTCTGTTCTTGATAAACTCAAAAAGTACTGAACGGATTTTCTCACCGATTTCAAAAACAGGTAGAGTGATTGCTGAGGAAAGTTTTGGTGCGTAATAAATTAAGTTTTTCTTGTAAATTGGGCGAAAAATTAAGAAGTCAAATTCAATATAGTAATTCAGTCGTCGTTCAAATTTGATAAATAAAAATAATGTAAGTAAATATAAACTCTATTCCCCGAGCGACGCTGGGCCGGGTCGCTAGTGTCCTCTAAAACAATTAAATGATTTTAGTCGTTCTGGCGGTTGTTGCACGCATTTCCCTAAAAATTAATAATGGGTAAATTATTTTCCTAAAAATATCCAATGATATTTGATAAAGTTTCCTGTATATGTTTAAATATTTATTAAAATTAATTAAGTATGATATTTAATTAATGATTTCAAATAACTGCCGTTAGTCTGCGCGATAATAAACAAAGTTACTAGTACAATATAACAATATATTTAGTACGTAGTATAAACTTCTATATAAAATCTAAAAAACGTTGTAAGGAAAATAAAAATTAAAAATGTTTGTCTTAACAAAATTCAAATCAATGGCGTATCATGCAATAGACACACATACAAATCTCTAGAGCCAAATAAAATAACTGTCTAAGTTTATATTCAAATATTACTAGTTAATTGTGCTATTTAAGAAAAATGTGCTATAGCCGTTATCTGTTGTAAAGCATACTTTGTATTTCAGCAAAGTAATGGTTGCGGACCGATGTGACCGAAGTGACCACAGGAAGCCCTGTTTACATTGATGTGTATGTTCATAAGATTCAACGAAATCTTAACATCAGATGGCCTGTTCGCTCGTTTGCTACTTAAAAAGAATATATAAAAATATTTATGTAAAATTATATGACGTCATAATCATGT
This sequence comes from Phocides pigmalion okeechobee, assembly GCA_018251015.1. Taxonomy (NCBI): domain Eukaryota; kingdom Metazoa; phylum Arthropoda; class Insecta; order Lepidoptera; family Hesperiidae; genus Phocides; species Phocides pigmalion. The sequence continues at coordinate 13,826 of DWON01002653.1, forward strand.
GATAAGGTAACAAATGAGCGTTGTTATTTCCGAGTTCTAAGTAAGAAAAAAATGTAAAAATAAATTAAAGTAATTAACGCCAGAGTATATAATACAAGTCCGTTTCAGCGATAGTTATACTTACATATTGTACCCCTAAAGTGTATACAAAATCGTTCATACGTAATTCTCCTGGCTGGCTTGTAAAGTAAAGCTAACGTTTTTAATTATTTCAACGCTTGAAGGGTCAGCGAAAAGGGTTGAAAGTCGTCATACTCGTCGTGAAACTCATATGTACGGGTAGGTACTAAGTGAACTATACTTGATATTTAACTTCCTGTTTTATGTCTACTCTCAGTCTGAATATCATACATTTACTTTAAGATTAAGTAAGGTTAGATTATTTATGATACTTTCTCTCAGAATCATAACCTTACCATCATCCTATAATCATCAACCAGAAGTTAGGTTAACTTACTTGCATATATAAAAGTGTCTATACATAAATATGGACTATGAAGCTACAAAAACATGCATGTATAAAAACGGTTATCCCTTTAAGTTAATTCAAAAATTCCGGAATTCTGTTAAATAGTCAATTCATTGTAATTTAGAATATATATAACCTCACAGTCAAATATGGTCCGAGTGCCAAAAAAAAATCGCACAATTACTCCCACGTGTGATCGACGCCGCCGGTGACATGAGGGCTAGTTATATTATCTCACGCAGAGAATTGTAATTGCTATTCAACGCGGGAATGCAGCTAGCGTTCTTGGAACCATGCCGCATGGACACGGACTCGCTTTAGATTGTTTAGGTTTGATTTTTATTATAACAAACATATAGCAATGTTAATGTATAGTATATGCAGTGTGTTGTCAATAATTACATGTACTTATATTATTTGATACTAAAGTACAACTTAAAAGAACTAGAATCCAATACCATATAAGTACGCTGTTACTAACGACCTACTTTTAATAATGCAAATGTATTTTTTGCGTGGAAATTAGGTACCAAGATGACCAATGTATCATGTGAATATATAATTAGCATATTTTTACCGTTATGAGTTCGGAAGCTATTTTAGCGGCATAAATATTTGAATATCGCTTTATTTGATTAGTTGACAATTATTTTATACATCAACAAAAAATACTTTTAAAAGTGAAGCTGTGTAAATAAATTTGAAATGTATTTTATATACTTACCAAATTACGCTAAGGGTGATAGACCCTTCGTAGTTCGACTTCGGACTACCACCGTCACATCTATTGAGGACGTACTCGTATAACAGCAATTACTGTGTTTTGGTTTTAAAATTGTAGTCAACACACACTAAAAGCTATTAAAGGCGGGGGAAATATAGTTCGAACGGAGTGGTACCACCGCCGCGCTCATAATCCGCCGTAAAGCATTACTTATGTTTCGGTTGGCGAGGCACGGTTGCCGGATACACTTTGAAGCGAGGCGAACATCTTAGTCCTCAGTCGTTTGCCTGTGGTCTGCGACTACTTAACATTAGTTAAAGGTGATAGAGCCATTAGAGCTCGCCCGGGGGAGCAACACCGCCACCCTCATAACCCGCCGTAAAGCATCATGTTCTTTCTATTTCATTCTATTTAAGTTCATTTCGTCCTAATGACGGGACTTAGTTGAAATTTTACCACTACCGGTAACCCGGTCATTTATCGATCGCGTCCTTTCGTTCGTTTACGCTCGACAAAAGCCGCGGGACTTAATCAATATTTATTTTTGAATTTCACGTAAAAATGTCATTACCTGTATCATAATTTAATCCTAGAAATTTAGTAACAGAACAAGTATTGCAGGTAAACAGTAAATGTAAGGAGGCGACACGTACACCTACATTTTATCATAGATATTTGAATGTAACTAAATTCCTGCATATTAAGTCTAATATTTTGTACACAAGTCAACAAAACATTTAACTCATCATAACGATTTGAGTTTCAAATGGTATATGTATAATGTTCTAAAACGTAGTTTTTCGCGTTATGTAGAGTAAGGCCAACAGGTCGCTTCTTGATCGGGCCAATATATGATAATAAATAAAATAACTTTTCAATAAATCGAGGTCATTCATGTACTAGTATTGTGGTGGCAATAAAACACTTTTCAATAATATTAATTACTATAATTAATGATTGTAACTCGTAACTTTTACATCAACGTTTTATAACAATTGACAAAAGAATTTAAAGGAACCTCCAGCTCTAGACATTTTTACAGAGCTCTAGCATCTTCAGCAACTACCCTTCTAATAATTAATAAATAATTAATGAATAATCAAATAATAATGAATTAATAAGGTAATAAATTATAGACGGCTCATCTTTACCGTTACATTAGATTGATTTAAGGTGGTAACACCGTAGGTCTGAGGCCTGTGGCCTTGGGCGGAGCATTTAATGATTTAAACAATTTTTTAACAAAAAAGTAAGAATGCTTAGATTTCCTGGAAAGAACTACAATCCTATTGAGATACGGTTAAATAGCGGCTATGACCAATTAACAGTATACCTACTGCATACTCATTTGCTGCTTCTATTACGCACATAAAGAATAAAAATCTTCATAAGATTCATGGTTACGTCAATAAAATATGCAAATCTAATTTGACTTCTGCATCGTGTCACTTAAATTATTACATTAGGAAGAACCCTGACCGAATATGTGATTATGCATGTATCTACCTGCCTACATATCGTAATATCAAAGTATACATTATTTAAAAACGATACTGGATTCTTAAATAGATGTTAACGGAACGAATGACGTTCTAATGAACATATTTGTATAGTTCGGAGTTATTTGTCTTTTACGTTTTTCTGTAAAGTGGACGGTGATAGCCTACTCGTGAATGCGAGTATCTCATTTCTGAACAGCATCTCTATTTTTTGAAGTTATGTGTGCAATTGAAATTCATTTTCACTTGCTTAAAAGATATTGAAATATATAGTTTAAACCTACATTGCCGAATTCTTGATGAAATTGCCCAATGTGCAGGCGACTTTTTCTCAAAAAAATAATTAAAATTCTTGCATATTTATTGGAAAGACAACAGGAAATTGAGAACGCATTAGGAAGGAAACTATAGTATGTTCGAAGATAACAATCCGAGAATCCAAGTCAGTAAAAAAAAGGCTGGAGATCATGTTTTTTGGCGCGCGTGGTAAAGTTGGTGTGTATTGAAATTAAGTTATCTAATTTATGTTAAAATTTTATGATAATATTGTAATCACGAAACTATCAGTTTTGCCCATTCCATTGTTAAAATGAGAGAATAATTGGAATCCCGAAGTTGACAGCGGTCGTTTTCCGCCATCGCTGGCGTCGTCATATAAATAAATACATATTTAGTTATAACTATGTATAGCGATGTTTATTGATTTTTATTTGCATCTTACTGATATCATTACAGAAGTTGTTGACAGTCTATGCATCCGATGTTTGTATACTGCCATTGTGCTCATATGTACAATGCTTTGTTATTTTTATTTGTGACCAGACCATTAGTATCAATCCTTTATATTTATATTAACTGCTTTTAATTCATACAGATAAACAAAATGTAAATGCATGTATCGTTATATCTCAAGTTCACAACGCGTTTTCAAATATTTTTTTTTTAATTTGTTTAACTTAAGGAAATGAATATAAGAAAACCTACATGTGTGAAGGTTCTTTATTAAGTTTTTAATTTACCAATTTATACGTGGCCGACTAGGACCAAATCTTTTGGTTTAATTCAATAATAAGTAAATAAATAATATTTTACAGATATAAAAATACATAACTAGTAAATAAACACAATATTTCTTCATTCATAGCTTCACATTAGAATTCCGTGGTTGGTACGTACATCCACCCAAATCCAAAGTATAAATTCAAATTCACAACTTCAATCACAAAATGATGATGAGTTTAAATGGTGATCATTTAACCTCATCATCATACAATATTATCGATTTTACCCGGCCTGTGACAGACCGTGAGACAGACCGGTGCGATGACCCACACAGCAAGGTATTCGATCTTTGCTCTATTCGGTGACCGCTGCGTCTCGCCAAGAAAAATTGTTAAGATATTACCAAATACTGGTAAATCTGTGTTGCAAGCCTTTTAAAATTACGTTGCGTGATGCCGCGAAGGATAAGTCTAGGCAAGATCTGTGTCTATTTAGATGGATCTGTAATAGTAAAGTTCTGAATGGATACTTGTAAAATATAAAGTCTAGTTTATACGATTTCTATTATGTTTCTAATTGACTAGACGTTGTTAGGCTAAAAGTTACATAGAGAGCAAACATTATGAACTCATTATAAATTTGTCCCATTTTATATGAATACAAAATAAACTTGTCATCGAATAAAATGATAGTAGAAATGTCTAAAATTCAATCTGCGTGAAGCCTTTAAGGAGTCTTTATAAAATATTACATATCATAACAGAAGGGGAATTCTAGAATGTAGACAAGGATGTTTTGCCTTTATTGATTACCTATTGTTTACACATTATCTAAAACGTTTAATCATCGAAAAGGGTTTTCGATTGCTTTCGAATTCTGAAAATTTTACACATATAAAAGTTTTCACCCAAAACAATAAGCGGTAGAACTGTAGTTCCGAAGCGATACTACCGTTAGCTTTATAATCCGAAATAAAACATTTTTTGTACTTCAGTTGGACGACGGTCACCGGCTACACCAAATCCACAAGTAAGAGATCATATCATAAGATGCAATGGATCTACAAGCTACCGTATTTACGACACTCGTTCGAGGTTGAATGTGGATTTCCGTGGACTACACTGACCACTTAACATTAGATGTCCGACACATTCGTTTGCTACTCCTCTTAAATATATAAAAAAGAAAAAGGGCCGGGCATGTGTATCGACCTTCGTCAGTGTAAAAATTAGAGTCGATTCTGAAAATAGCTCAACCCAGACACAGACACGTATAACAGATGCTATAACACAGGATAACGTAATAACCTCGTGTTGTTTTAGTACAGTAACCTGTGTGTATGTATAGGATAATATTTTTAAATCATATAACCCCATTATGTACTATGGACTTGATTATATGCATATCTTGTTTGATTACATTCTGTATAAAATTCTTCATAAGCGTTTATTCTTGAAACATAAAAGGAATGATAAGCGTTTATTGAACATCATTAATGAAACAGATAAAATCATTCTTAGAATTTTAATGACGATATGTGCTGCCTCACTCAAAAAAAGTTAGATGATAAAATTTGCACATTTCTAAAATTAGATAATTCACTAAGATATAATCATTTCTTTCGAAGAAGCCACATGAATTTCTCTACAAACGAATTTATGTAAGCAATTCATCTTCAATCTAATACTGACTCACCATTGGGCCCGGATCTCCTCTCAATCTGAAAAGAATTAGGCTTCGTCACGGTTGTATTTTTTACGGTTAAAGTTAGTGACAATTATTTCCAAACAATAACTTTGAAAAATCAGAGGTCAAAAAATCTTCTTTTATTTAAATAAATACAACCAAATATTAAAAATTTCGTGTAATTCCATCTGCGTTTTTAGACACGCGGGTAAAATCCAGGGAATATGCAGAAAAAACATTACCAATCAGTTCATTATCCGTTGAACTAAACTTATACATATTGGTGACGATTACTCAGATTGTAAGTTAAATACTTTCGACAGCATGCTAATTGTTTTATATGTATGAGTAGAGATATGATAGTTTTAGTGTAATTTTCTCTTATTATAGTAAAATTTTGTTGGCACTTCAATACTTGGAAACTGACATGCCTTATTCAGAACTATTACCAAAAGCGTGTTTAAATTTAAATATACCTGTAAAATGTATGTATGTATGTATTATATTTACATACACGTTTGCGCATGCCTGTTATAATGTGAATACATCTTATATACATCATAATAGGCATGTGCAAACCATGTAAGGTTACGTTTTAATTTAAGAGTTTTTTTATGTGAGAAAAGTAGCAAACGAGCATGCAAACCACCTGATGGTAAGTAGTCGCAGCCCAAAGACATTTACAATCACAAACATGTATGAATTGCTATCTGACCTCGAACATAGATCGTTGCTACTCCTGAGGACTAAGATGGTCGCCTCGCTTCAAAGTGTAGCCGGCAACCGCACCTCTCCAACCGAAAC
>DWON01002654.1:0-20005 GCA_018251015.1 Phocides pigmalion okeechobee
TAGGTAGCAAAGGAGCTAGAGCCGTTAGAGCTCGCTTCGGGGCGGCACCACCGCCACCTTCATAACCCGCCGTAAAGCAACATGTTCTTCATATATTGTGTTTTGGTTGGGGAGGTGTGGTTGCCGGATACACATTAATGGAGGCAATCATGGAGGCGACTGTTGTATATTAGCAGTTTGTTTGTTGTCGTGCATACCATGGACACACACACCCACGCACGCACGCACGCACGCACGCACGTACACGCACGCACGCACGTACACGCAAAGACGGATACAGTAACATTAAATTTACAAAGGCTGTCGTACGTACCCAGTCATCAAGATGACGCAACATTAACAAAAAACCATACACAAGTTGAGGTAAGTGTATTACAAGTAAATCTCAATAGGATGATGTCATGTCATCAAGAATGCTGATCTGGTAATGTATTGCGTGGATGCCTGCCAAGAAACGTTAACTTGATACATTTCTTCAAATCTCATTGTTCAATTGAAAGGGCAAACCTTACAAAGCGTTATGTATTTTTGTTTATGTGAGAAGAGTAGCAAACGAGCATGTAAACGATCTGATGTTATCTAGTCGCAGCCCATAGACAACCACTTATAACGACAAACACGACCGAAATCCTGTCTGAGCTCGAATTTTGACACGTTGCTACTCCTGAGCTGCCTGACCTGCCTGGCTTCAAAGTGTAACTGTCAACCGCACCTCTCTAACCGAAATACAAGCAATGCTTTACGGCGGATTATGAGGGCGGCGGTGGTAGCTCCCCCGTCGAACTCCAGTTCTCCCACTTTATATCAGTAATGCACACTTAGCATCACAATTTTAAAACACTAACTCGCTCTACTTAAAAATTCCCGCGATGAAGCAGTCTAAAGTTGTCTATGTATCTAACGTGAGCAAATAAATAGAAAATTTTGTAAATTGACTGTGGCGCTCACATTTAATATAATAGCAAAATAGAATAGTATAAAATACACTGTATTGCATACCGTAAAATAGAAAACAAATTCACATATTTCACAACTTAGTACACAAAAGGCGGACTTATCGCTTAGGCAGCGATCTCTTCCAGCCCACCTCTGGAAAAAAAGGAGCAGTGGAAAAGGAATGTTTAAGTATATTACTATATACTATTATTATTATTATTACTATATACTATTATAGGCACTAGACTGGAGATGTTTTCTGTAAACTGAAGATGCGCCGACAATTCACAAAAATGTTGTTTGGCAACTTCCTTGTATCATCTCGAATACACAGCAGTAGTGTCCGCCCGCATTCTCGTAGCAGTACGTAAACACAGCAATTGTGTTTCCCGTAATTAAAGTGGCCAATTCAAAATCACGCGATCGCATTTAAATCCTTTATTTATTCAGCAAAGTGCATAACTGAGTGCCTAAGTTCCTAAGCTAATTAGCATTTAAAACCAATTACAGGAATCCTAGAAAATATTGTGGGTTGGCTCGCAAATATACGGATTAACGTTTCTAAGTGACTTGTCCTACTAAAAGCGATTAACAATGTATGCAGCGTGATGATGATAGCAACTAATACAGATTCGTATCAACAGTGGTGGAATGATATATATGTATAAAGAGACCATTAATGAACAAACAATATTGGCGACAAAATTTTGGCGATGTCTCGATTGCCCTTTGTTTGATGTCGTGAAAAACTCGTCACTACTCTACTCCCTTGTTGCCCCTTGAAATGGGTCCGAGGAGGAATGCCCCTAGAAGTCACTGAAGTGGGCGAAAGCGTTCCTGTGTCTCTGCCTCGCTGTGTGACGGCGGAACATCCGTCAGGTATGCAGTCTGACGGAGACCGACATAACCTATCAGCCGAACCTGGGGTGTAAGGCATTCGTCCCTAGTTTACCTGACGTTAACAAAATGTAAAAGATAAGAAACACTGATCTCAAATGTATTTTTTTTAATACGTATTTTTTGTGTAAATATCGATATATGCGCCGCCCCCACCCACGATTTTCGAACATAACCTTTTGATGAGATCAAACATACTGAGATGTGAGTGCAAGTCTCTCACTCTATCTTGGTTTCTCACTCCAGCTCCACTTGCTCCATTAATTTAAGTTATTATTTGTAAATTACATTTTCGAAGATGAAAAAGATGTGTTTTTTGAATTTCTTTCGCCGACTGTTCTCCAAAACGAAACACCTTACGAGTCGATGGTTGGTTATTGATGTTCAAAAAGAGTTGTGTATAGAATCTAATTTGAATAAAAATATTTTGACTTTGATTTTGTACTGAAATTTGCACGTAGATTGAGTCAGTAGTTTTCATGACTCAGTAGTTGACATGATAAAGAAACACAAAGAAATAAACAAACGGACACCGTTTAACTTATATAATACATGTATAATAGTGAAGAATTGTTTCATTTCTGATTCCTTAGACCATTATAAATATTAATATACGATATACAACTACTATATACCATATATACACTTTGAAGCGAGGGGAACACCTTAGTCCTCAGGAGTAGCAACGCTTCTACGTACGAGCCCAGATAGGACTTCGTTCATGTTTGTGGTTGTACGTAGGTATCTATGGGCTGCGACTACTTACCATCAGGTAGGTTGCATGCTCGTTTGCTACTCTTCTCACAATAAAAAAAACTGCAAACTCAAAACTCGTTTCTCTCTTGCGGACAAACTGTTGACTAACACCGTGAACTGGCGCAAAATTCCCTGGATAATTAAAATGGGTTGTAGTTTCAGTCTCTGAACATTTCTCGGGGATCACGCGAGTTGATTGGACAAGTGTAGGTAATAGCTACAGCAGAATACTTACTACATATAGTATAAGCGCTACTGTACAACAATTTATCTCTGTTACTATACATATATATGTACTCTGCGTATGATGTTGATAGGTACTGGCGCAACTAGCTTGTCCAAAGGTTAATTAAATAATAGTTAAAAAAAAAACTAAAATACACGCTTTTATGAAAAATCCAACTAAAAAAGTATAAATAAGAAAATGCACCGAAAAAGCACCCCGCGCTTATTTTATATCGCAATTTGTTTTACTTATTTATACTTTTTTTTTAGTTGGATTTTTTATAAAAGCGTGTTTTTTAGTTTTTTTTTACTAATTTTTTTTTCATATTATTGCATTTTCATCGTGTCTTTGATACGTGTGCAAATTTCAAATAAATCAGACATCCGGAAATTGGTGAAAATTATGCTCAAAGATTCCATTACATACATAAGCACAACCTAAGCTAATAAAAGCGTGTTAAAAATGTACAAAGCTTAACTAGCTTTTACGGAAAAAAAATCAATAAGATTAACTGTTACATTTGTCAGGTGCCAGAACCACATTTCTACAGGGGAGGTACCACTGCTGTCCTCATGTAAGCTCATTTTCGCGGACAACAAAAGGGTAATCTTTTACAGTAATATTTTTTGGTCTGTGACAAAAAACTCTTAAACAATTAATCCCATGTTTAATCGACGCCATCGGTGACAAGAGGGCTGATTTATATCCTGCGTATAGAATTCGATCGCTATTCAACGGGGGCATGAGGCTAGCGTTCTTGGCACCATCCCGCATGGGCACGGACTCCCTTTAGATAGTATAGGTTACGTTTTTATAATTTAAACTAGCGACCCGGCCCATTTTCGCTCGGGTAATAGAGTCTATATTTACTTACATTATTTTTATTTCATACATGCATGCAGTCATTACCTACTTGCAAAAACGAATAATTAGAAATATCTATTTCGAACGATGACTGAATTACTATATCGATTTAAATATTTAAGTTTTCGCCCAATTTACAAACAGAAACTCAATTATAATGCACGAAAACCTTCCTCAAGAATCACTCTACCTGTTATTGAAAACTGACAAAATACTTTTTGAGTTTTTCGCGAACAGACAGATAGACGCGACGGGGGACTTCGTTTTATAATTTTTAGAGATTATTTGAAATGCGAAGAAGGCAACATAGGAAATCGCGTGCATGGAATAAAATTGCTACCATAGGCAAGCATAATACCATTACCTTCGCCGTAACAGCTCAACACACCGGCCTTAAAAGGTTGAGTCATCAGACGAGACTGGAGTCTCGCCGAACTAATCTAATAAAGCTCCATTCACCAACTATATTCAACTTTAGGTACATCGAGGTTTGCGCAAGGGAATATCTATACGTATTGAGACGGAATCTGGTCATAAATTTAAAGTTAATCAACAAATTCAAAGGTAGAAACTAGGGCAAAGGACGAAAGGGTAAGACTATGGTCTAAAGTAACTTCAACCCCCACCACGATCTTACCAACATTGAAGGGCGTGGAATGACTTCCTACCACCCTATGAAGGGGCGCGTATGGCGGATTATAGAGAGTCTACCATCGGATCTGTGATGAGTCCGAATCAGCGGCACGTACAATCCACGCGTGCTTGCGGGTAACATTTTTGGTAGGGTCTATAAGGGCGTAATGCCAGACCGATGCTTGCCGGGGCCATGGTAGCTATCTAATTGGGACTATCGGAAATAAAGGTCTGATTAAGCACAGGAATAAAGGGTGGTAAAAACTCTATAGTGCGACTGGAACGGTATACCTCGCCCTTTTCTATCACGATGTATATTTTACATTACAGTGAAAAATTTGGTGAAATAAGTTGGAATTAAAAAAGTAAGTAGCTTTTGATTTCAATGGTTTTGTTACAATATTTCGAATTAGTTGCGTGGCTCGTGGTCACGGCGAAACTGCGATGACGGGAGGAACTGTTGACGGATGGTAATGGTAGATTAATTGATCTACCCTACGTCTAGTTCGTTTTTCTTTTTTGGGTTCCGTATTACGACACCCACTAACTGTATCTTTACGCACTAACTTTTGCACTATATGTTACTCTTTACTCTATAAATTGCATTTTAAACATTTAATTTACCGTTCTACATCAAATTCCGGTATTTTACACGCTTTTATTAGCTTGGGCTTTATCTAAGGAATCTTTGAGCATAATTTTCACCAATTTCCAGATGCCTGATTAATTTGAAACTTTGCACTCGTATCAAGGACCGATGACAAGGCAATAATGTGAAAAAAAGAAAAAGAAATAATAGTTACAAAAAACTAAAAAACACGCTTTTAAAAAAACAATCCAAGTAAAAAACATATAAACAAGAAAAAAAATGCGATGTAAAAAAAACATGGCGTGCTTTTTCAGTTATTTATTGATACGATGTACCCCACGCTTTTTTACATCGCATTTTTTTTCATATTACTTTTAAACACCTTCTTAGAACCTTTCTCGATATCATAAATTGAGTAAAGATGTATAATTTTCGCTCTACACAGTCTCTGTAAGCATATATGACGACTCCCCCATCTAAGCATTACTTTAGTAAAAATGATTTCACATTAAGGAAAATAATGTAGTTTTATCTTCGTAATGAAAGCATCAAAATGCATTTCATTTCTGGTAGAGTTTTCATTTTCATTTTTCAGCATCTCTACATTAATATTTCTTAGTGTACTTTGCAATATTATTTCACGTTATTCATTGAAAATGCGTGGGTATTTTTTTAGCGCGAGAGTCAATATATGTATGGATGTATATTTTTCATAGGTCGCTATTTTACGAGACTGATATTATGCTAGTGTTTATGCTTAGAAACGGCTTTCACTGTTGTATTGTAGTAAGTTTCGCTTAAAATTTAGTATCATTTAATTTCTGTCGGTCTATAAATAAAATAGTCAATTTGTATGTGACGGATGTGAGTACATGAGAACATTTTGCTGTTGGAAGTATGTAAAAATCTAAAAAATTAATGCTCACGTGAATAATGTCGCGGGCAGTAGCTATTAAACAATGCTATGCAATACTTTCGAAAATGAACTTTATTTAAAATTAAAAATAATATTACTGTAAAATATTTTCAAGAACGATATAATACTGTAATGTAATTTCTGCGAGGTACTTAGGAGCATTGTTATGTTTGTAAACTCAATGGTTTCTGTAATGTAAACTCAATTCACAGATGACAGTAGTGTAATTAATTGTGTGAACCACAGTACGATCGATCTAGCAGAAATGGCATAATTCTGACCACTGTACTTTTTTATACCGCTCATGTATTGACAAGTTACAAAAATATTTAAAAGTATTTATACTGCCTCGTTGCTTCAAAGTTTATCATTTATATACCGAAAAGAAAGTGATATAGTGCCATGGTCATAATAAAACAAGACATTCAATGTTGTTATCACAAAAATACTTTTGTTGAATAGCGATCGCAATTCTCTACGTAAGATATGAACCAGCCCTCTTGTCACCGGCGGCATCGATAAAAAGTGGGAACAACAACGTGGGAACAATTGTTTGAAAAATTTTTTTTGCGACTTGGACCCCATGAGCCAAAGCTTTCAAAGCCAAGCGGAACAAAAACGTAATCACTGCTCTTCATCTGCGTCATCATTTCTCACGCAAAGAATCGCTATTCAATGAGGGAATATGGCTAACGTTCTTGGCACCATGCCACAGATTCCCTTTAGATTGTTTAAATAAAGTTTTTATTATAATTAGTTTTAAGATTTTCATTATTGTAATTTAAAATATACCTACCGACATTTGATTCTTGTTTCTGTTAAATTCATATAATACATATAGCCAATACGTTGTTACATGAGCGATACAATCTTTTCAAAATACAATATAGCATTAAGATACGAAAAACAATCTCTTTGTTGACAAAAACCTTTTGTTGGCTACAATAAATCATTTCACTTCAGAAAAATTATGCACAGAATTTCTATTTATTTCTATTTATTGGTTGGGTCTATCTTACAAAAAATAACCCCATTTCTTCGTGGGCAACAATAAATAATTTTCAGGGTTACAATAAACAATCATATAGAGAATTTCTATTTATCTATGGTAGGGTCTACCTAACTCTATCGTCTGTCCGTCTGACGGTTAATTAATCTTAACGTCTGCCCTAACCCCGTGCCTGACACCATTGAGTACCACGTAATCTTGTCTTGATGTCTCTCACACAACATTGAGAGCGAAAGTTATCAGATTTTAAATCATCGCGGAATTTATACATCTCTAAATAAAACAAAGTCCCCCATCGCGTCTATGTATCTGTCTGTTCGTGATAAACTCAAAAAGTATTGGACGGTTTTTCTCACATTTTCAACATTAGATAAAGTGATTCCTGAGGAAGGTTTTGGTGCATAATAAGTTCTTTTGTAAATTTGGCGAACATTTAAATAGTTAATTAAATACAGCAATTTAGTCGTCGTTCGAAATATATGTCTGTAATTGTTCGTTTTGGCAACATGGAGATTACTGGATGCATGTATAAAAGAAAAATAATGAAAGTAAATATAAACTCTATTACCCGAGCGAAGCTGGATCGGGTCGCTAATTTTACTACATAACGGTTACTCACGATTATCGCTTTTTAATTGCTGATACTTCGAACCAGTTGCATGGCTCGTGGTCACGATTAAACCGCAGTTTATATATATAGTCAAAATGTATAAATTCTGCTATTATATTCGTTTTAAATCCTATATGAATATTATGCCACAAATCAGAGGTGCTTGGGTAAGAGTAGCAGCCTAAGTGTAGGACGACCTCTGTTTCATTCGGCGAGGTATGCTCTCCATCCGAAATAAGTAGTAGGATAACTATAGTTCGACCGGCGAGGTACCACCGCCGCCCTCATAACTCGTCGTAAAGCATTACTTGTGTTTCGGTTGAAGAGGTGCAGTTACCGGCTACATTTTGAAGCGTGCCGACTATTTTCGTCTTCAGGAATAGCAACGTATCTAAGTTCGTGCTCAGATAGAATTTCGGTCGTGTTTGTGGTTGTACGTGGATGTCTATGGGCTACGACTACTTAACATCAGGTGATTACCATGCTCGTTTGCTACTTTTCTCACATAAAAAAAAAAACTTCACGGTGGATTATGAGGATGGTACTTCGAAGCAACCTATAGTCTGCCTATTGTCGTTTATAACCTCCCAGTAGGACGCAAACAATACGAAAAGGCAGAGTGCAGTAATTCCAAGTGCAGGCTCTTTCAGCGCAGATGCAAATAATGGTGGCTGTAATCAGCTAAAAGCTATGATGTCGCAGGAAGCTTAGGTATGGACGTAACATTTCGCAGACTGATTGTTTGTACGACTAGATTTTGCGCCTGCAAATATCACAACACAATTTACTCTTATAGCTCTATAAGTCATTTTCTGTAGAAGATATGCCAGGTTCAATTGCATTCATGTCCAGAAATATCAGCGTTGCAACCGACTACAGTACTATTGGGCCAAATTGAGAATCTAAACCATTGTCGAATCCACCTGAAAAAATTCATTAAAATCAGTCACACCGTTCAGGAGAACTTTAGTCACATACACACACGAACAGAAGAATTTTATACATATTTACGACATTTACGATTTCAAATTAAAAATCTTTGAGAAATTCTTGGCTTTTCTTTGCTAAAAATTCACCAAAAACAGTTTACTACTTAAACAAAATTCTCAACTGATTTTTGTCAATTTTTTAATACACTTTGCTGCTGATGATAACCGTACTAAAACTCATTGTGTAGTTTGACAGATCGAAATGTTTACGTGTATGATCGATTTGCCGTCACATCTAATAGTTATCCTCCATTAGTCCCAAGGCGCAAAATGTCATAATTTACGTTGTCGAACATAAAAAATTACATGCAACGATTTTAATTTATAAAATAATAAACTTGTTTATATTCGATATTTTTTTAATATGAGAAGAGTAGCAATCGAGCATGCAAACCACCTGATGATAAGTATGCGCAGCCCATAGACACCCACGTACAACTACAAATACGACTGAAATTCCATCTGAGCTCGAATACGTTGCTACTCCTAAGCACTAAGACGGTCGCCTCGACTTACTTACAATTACATCAAATTTAAATAAAATCAATTCCATACTTAATTTATCTACCAGAATAATTCGCACATTTTGACGCCTCACTCCCTTACGTAGAGTAACATACAAATGGACCTCAATGCGAGATTGGGCCTAAAATAAGCATTTATATTCGCCGCAGATACAGTCTCCCCGTGTACCCTTTTGGTAGGATTTGATAAGCCTCGCTTCGTACGCATAATTCAAACTTAATCCTTGCTTATTTATATTCATTACGATGTCGTACTCGCGTGGCTTTGAATAAACCAAATTTATGAATGTCACTCTTTATGTATTTAAGACTTTTCATACAATTTATTTGAAGCTAGAAAAAGTTGTGGCACTAAGTTTCTGTCCCGCTTCGGAAAAATGATATTGATTTTTGATTTTGCTGTCAAAATAAAAACGATTTAAAAACCAGTCATAGTATAAGCGCCATGGGTCGTGGTCACGGCCAAACTGCAATGATGATGAGATTTCAAACTATTTATCCCAAACGATCGAAAAAAGTGGCGGCACTAAATACTGTCTGGCCACTGAAACTGAAAAATCTTACACGTTAGGCTGTTACTATGTAACGGGTACTCACAATGAACGATTTATTATTGCCGATATTTCAATTAAGCTGCTAGGTTGTGATCACAGCAAAATTATGCTGGTGGTAAGATTTCAGACAATTTATCACAAATGCTGAAGAAAAAGGGTGAAAGTTCTGAAAAATTAGTTTCTGCTCCTTTTATAAAAATGTCGTTCTGGAGTTGTTACCACGTTTATATAGAACTCGTAAGAGTATTCACGATACACCTTTCTAATTGCCGATATTTCGGACCATCCACAAAGGTCTTGGTTACGGCTAGACTCCATTTGGATTGTTATGTTAGGCTTTTATTATTATTAGCTTTAAGGTATTCCCTGTTAGATTTATAACCTTCTTCTATATCTATATCTATATCACTATATATCTATAAAACTGTTTTTCATTTTGTCTGATTGTCTGTATGTTTGTGCACGCTAGTCTCAGAAACGGTTTATCCGATCTGAATGCTGTTTTCAGGATTATATTGTGAATGGCATCACTTAACATTGAGTTTTTTGTTCATTTAAATCGGTTAACAAATAACGAAGTTATGTAAATTTATATCAATCATCACCGGACGAAATCGCAGTTAGTTATAAAATAAAATTTTAAGTATTTAAGAAAAAAACAATTCTGCAATTAATTTTTATTTATAATTCTTCTCTTAAAAATGCAAAAAGACATATTTTACAATTTTAAATTCCCATATTGTCGAATTGGGAGTTGAGAGCCCATTTTCCGCCATGCGACGCTTCATACGAGTGATTGTCTCAACAAACCTAATTTTCAAAAAGGGGAGAATATGACATTTCCTTTATTACGTTTTGAGTTTACTCAAGTTTGCGGCAGATGGGGCACAATATAAGGGCAAATAAACAATAATGATAAATAATTCAGCAACCAGATGAGGGTAGATTGAAATATTTGAGTTTTTAAGGATACTCAAATTCATTTATAACTTCATTAGACTTTCCATTCTTCGTATGTTTATGTTGTTACGAATCCTATATGTAGATTAAAACAGTGACAAATTAAGGATAAATGTTTAACATGTGGCCTTCATGTCCGTTTCTTAATCTTTCACAATAAAAAAAAAACAGTACCAAAGAACATTTTCAATTTTTCATATACATATTTAAGACGTCAAAAATGTTGTTAATAAAATCAATGACTCATAGAGAATACAAATATAGGCCATTTTATGCGATATTTTCAAAATTCCCCTAAATCTGTTTTACTTTAAACAAAATTACAAACTGATTTTTGACGATTCGATAACGTCCTCTCTGCTGTTTTTCGGACAAAATGCCACAATATACATACATCTACATAACTCTCTAGCCGAAACACGAATTGTGTCACATTGGATTATGAGCGCGGTGGTGTTGCCTCTCCGATTAAACAATCTGTCAAATTTAACACTTTCCCTGCGGTGTAGGTACACAACTGTTGTGGAAATTATGTCTGTGTATACGTATATGCTACACAGATGCCAAAAATGCAATATTTCAGTGAATTATCGGCGCATCTTCAGTCTAGAGAATACAGCTCAAGTTTAGTGCCACATTGAAAATGTTAACTTAAATACTCTGTTTGTATTATCTGTTACGTTCGGTCATTGGTAGATTTCGAAAACGTCATCACCACCGGCATGCGGTAAAATGCCGCAGTCAATGAACGTAACATTGACTGCATATTTCCACATTCTTGGAATAGCGATATCCTCCCTTATTACATTTTAGGGGTAGCGCGCGTTATCCACTCAACTTATCTCGAGATGAGTGAAAATGAGCATCATACAGCCGAGAGCCGAGGAAGGGTAATCTCGATGATAAAGAATTCTGTAACAGATGCCGGCAGAATTGAATTACAGAAGCCTCTCGTTCTTTTCGCTAAGTTTATTGCGATAACTGTTTTCACGCATTTTCATGTGTAAATTCTTGGAAATAATGCTTGAAATGCAAGAATTAAATGCTTGGTAAGGAGAAACGAACACTCGTTTGGCTTTGAAAACTATGACCCGTGAGGTTTCACTACAAAAAAATGTTCAACGGTTTAGATGGTTTGATCGACGGTGCTGGTGACAAGAAAGCTGGATCATATCTGGCGCTGAGAATTGCTATTTAGCGCGGAATTGCCAAAGTTCTTGGCACCATGCCGCATGGGCAGTAGCAGTAGCTGTAGATTGTAGCTTAAACTTTTAGTTTAAAAGTATTCCTTATAGAACAAGCGTCAAGTCTAGCTTCTCATTTATGCTACATAACACAACAAATTATAAAAAAAAACATATTTGTATTCCTAATTTTAAGAATAATCATTGCCCCGTAGTGAATTGCACCCCCTACTTCAATCCTTTCACATAAAAACGTAATCATACATACAAACATACATTTTCGCATGCATATTTTTTATTAATTAATTCATTCAGTAATTTATTTATTTATTTACTGGTGAAACTACGGTGGAGGGTGTTATTAGTAAAATCTCAGATTAATTACAGATCATAGAAATAAATCAGTGTATACAAAATACATTATGTACACTATACATATATATATTTATAGTGTACAGATTATATCAAAAGCCATATAAATGTGTTCTGTAAAATTACCAAAGAGTCATGGTTATCGGTGGCAGTAAATAACAAAGCTCAAATAGATAGGGTTGGCAGGTTTTGTTGGGGTGGGCAGTGGCGCGGAACGGCCGACGTGATGCCGAGATCTTATCCTGGACGCTGTTCCAACAATGAATGGGAGATGGGTTGTATGTGAAAGTAGATTAAAGGCTTTTAACCGAAAAGGTTCTCAGTTCAGTTGTTTCTCTAAATATTATAAAACAAAGTCCCCCGTCGCGTCTGTCTGTCTCAAAAACTCAAAAAGCACTGCAAGGATTTTCTCGCAGTTTTCAACTACAAGTAGAGTGATTCCGTTTTGGTGCATAAGGTTATTTTTTTGTAAATTATGCGAGAAATTAAAGAAAACCGCACTGAAATCGGTTACGCCGTATATTAAATTAGCGCTCACAACCCCACAGACTAACAGACAAAAATTCTAACGACATTTTTTTGGGTTTTAATGAGTTAATAAAGACTGCTAATAATAATTTTCTTACATATCTTCCATGTACAAATAGCGATCGGATACAATCTTATTATTTGTGTAGATAGACTCGGGGTGTTTTTGGAAGGGTTTAATTACCCCTTCTATTGTTATATATTTTTGTGTTTTTGTTGTATATATTAACATTTTTTTGTGTGTTTGGCAGCATACGTGTTGCGTCTATAAATACAGCACCTGTGTTCGCCCGTAAGTTTGAACAGATTTGCATTCACGGAACAGTTGTAGGCAAACCGCATGGGCTTTAAGCAAATTTAAACAAAACAGTTGTTTCCTATAGTTAAAGTGTTAACTAATAACATCGCGAAATTTAAACAAATTCAAATCACTATTAAATGACTCCGTAATGCCGTAGCATACATAAAAAATCCAATCGAACTGAGAACCGCCTCTATTTCTTATTCCCTTAAAATCCATTTCACAGTCACCTGCCGTGAACGTTACATATTGACTGAGCAGCAAACCAACCAGCTCCTCCACCACTTCCCGCAAAGAACCCACAGAATAAGTGTACCCACATAGTAATCAGTGGCCAAGTGCGTATCAGGCTATGATGGGTTCTGTATTAAATGAAACTCATCGAAAGTAATAAGTTTTTTGTTTCATTTGCATTTTAATAGCAATAATGAAAATCTTAAAACTAATAATAAAAGCCAAACCTAAACAATTTAAAGGGAGGCCGTGCCCATGCGGCATGATGCCAAGAACGCTAGCCACATTTCCCTGCTGAATAGCGATTGCAATTCTCTGCGTGAGATATGAATCATAGGCAATATCTCGCCATCGGCCGCGTCGATATAACATGGGATTAATTGTTTTAAAAATAAGTTTTTTTGTTCTTCTTCCAAGCCCCCCCCCCCCCTATGTCTCATTTCAATGCATCACTAAATAAAAAAAGTTTTGTCAATTAAAAAGTAATTATTTTAATTAACATGTAAAATGTACTAATAAACAAAAAGATATAAATGATTTAAAAGTTACGGGTGTGAGTAGATGAGAACTGAAACTATTACAATACACAGGGAGACTAAAAAATTTAAGCTCACGTAAACAAAGTTGCGGAGATCAGCTAGTCTCGAACATGATTGCGATATGTGGACATGATAGAGTTATAAGGATTTGTTTAAGCCATTTCGGTACGGAACCCTAGAAGGCTTGAATGCGGTGAAAGCAAGCGTCACGGGGCTGAACGTGAAGACTCTTCACGAGACGTCGACCTGCCGGCCGTCTTGCGGCCGTCGTACGATGTAAACAAATAAATGTTAGTTTTTTATGTGAGAAGAGTAGCAAAAGTTAATGTTAAGTAGTCGCAGCCCATAGACATCTACGTACAACCACAAACACGACTAAAATCCTGTCTGATCACGAACGTAAATATGTTGCTACTCCTGGAAGATTAAGGTGGTCGCCTCGCTTCAAAGTGTATCCGGCAAACGCACTTCTCCAACCTACACGCAATTAATACTTTATGGCGGATTATGAGGGCGCCGGTGGTACCTCCCCGGTCGTACTATAATTCTTCCATCTTTAACTTTACGGCGGATTATGAGGGCAGAATATCATTATATCGTAGCGTTCTTGCCACAAATATCTACATAAATATATCCCATGTACATCCCCGAGGAGTAATTTATTTCTGTGTTAAAATTCATCAAAATTTGTTCAGCTGATTCGACGAGAAAACGGAACAAACAAATATATTATAGCATTCATAATATTATATAGCATAATCGTTAGAAATAAATCTTAAAGGTACCAGTGTTTCTTATTTGCAAATTATTATTATTAATTAATACCTTTTCCAATAGCGACGTGATCAGGTCGTCTATTCTGACGTAAGCACTCGCTGCCTTGCAGCAGCCTATGGTACATACATACAAAGATTTAAAAATCGACAATGGGTCTCTAGTAATCAGCTAAAAGCCATATTGATGTCAGCTCCAGTCGTGACCCCCATTCATTGTGCGCTTTCAAAATGGCACAGACTTGTGATGTACATTTCATTCCTTAGAATTTATGCTTTTTTATTTTTGTAAATGTTTGAAAACTGCTATTATTATATAAGCAGTAGTTTAGTGATATTGCGGCGTAATGTACGTCGGTTCTGGGTTTAAATCGACGGGTAACAGAACATAATTTATCTGGTCCATATCTCGTGCAGAGAATTGCAATCGCTATTTAGCGTACATTTTTACATCGTATAGTTTAGGCATTTATTATAATTAGGTTTACGATTTTCATTACTGTAATTAAAAGAGAATATTTTATGCAAACTGGTCAAATCACCGTTCGACCGGGAAAGTACAACCGCCGTTCTCATAATCTATCGTGAAACAACTCCAATGACATTGTCGTCTACACTTAGAAGCCAGGCGACTGGCTCAGTCCTCAGGAGTAGCGACTCAACTACTTCCGAGTTCAGATGGAACCTTAGTCCTATTTGAGTTGTATACATGTCCACAGGATGCAGTGATTGCTTAACATCAGGTATCCTGCACGTCCATTGTTTCTGACATAAAAATGGCACGCACCTTCGATTTTTCTAAGTCATTTGAGTCATCCCTCCACCCATCCATCAGCCTTCACGCGTCCACCGCTGGACATAGGCCTCCCCAGATGGCGTCACTCTGGCCGGCACTGTGCCCTCTGCATCCAGCAGTTGCCTGCTATCCTTATCAGTTATTTGAATACTACAATATACTTATCACTTTAAAGATGGGAGAACGATAGGTCGACCGGGGATGTACTACGCCGCCCTCATAATACGCCGTAAAGCATGACTTGTTGGTTGGAGAGATGCGGCTGCCGGCTACAATTTGAAGCGAGGCGACCATCTTAGTCCTCAGGAGTAGCAACGTATCTATGTTCGAGCTCAAATAGGATTTCAGTCGTGTTTGTGGTTATACGTGGATGTCTATGGGCTGCGACTTCTTAACATCAAGTGGTTAGCATGCTCGTTTGCAACCCTTCTCACATAAAAAAAGATTCAAAACGCGTTTTCAAAATACCTTACAGACTCGTAAAGAATTTACTATTCTTCAATACTTATTGCTCTTTTGCTTTTGGAAACGATGCAACGGTATTGTTCACCCGAGCTCTATTGAAGATTTTGTAAAAAAAAAAACGAATTGAACTCTCGACAGTTTTTAAAGACCTCATTCATTTGCCTCTTTGTACTAAAACCGCGTAAAAATAAATTGTACAAACCTCACCAACTTTAATAATATCTAAAAGTTTTGATGGTATTGCAAATGAACATGCAATGCTGACATGCCGCTAATTGACAGATGGACTGCACGAAGAAAGGTATTATATAAATTCCACCCCTAAGGAGTAAAGTTCACCTTCATTTTCGTTATCGTTTTCACATTTCATTAAAAGATCGTATTAATCTTAAATATCGTCTTCATATTTCGTTATATGCACCGCCATTGTTTTTTTCCAACTCCCGCCATTTTTATATTTTTTATTAAATCTTATCCACAGTGTCTCAAATACACGTATTATCTTAAAAAAATAACAAAGTATTTAATGTATTAAATTCACTATTTTAACGAATTACATAAATATAATTATTTTATCATGTTCACACAATTCGTGTCAAAACATTGTTACATCACAATACAATATTTAATTATGACACCGAATAACGCCACAATATAAACATCGCAACCTTACAGAAGCTTACGAGTTGAAGCACAGCCTCGAGCAAGACTATTTCATATTTTTTTATTTCATTATAAGGTATTTACATACACTTAATGAATGTCAAGGATACATTGTAAAATCAGAACATCGGCTTTGAGTACCTATTGAGTAACGTTGACCGGAAAAAAATATGTTAAAATTACTTTGCAACAATCCGCTACCACAATGTACAATGGTATATATTTCAAAGCATGCACTATGGGCATAGGAAAAAGTGATGTGATTAAAAATATATACCATTAGTACTAACACGTGTTTCCGGAACAAAAAGCCGACGGAAAGAAACTAGAGGTACTAAAACAAGACTAGTGTAAACATAACCACAATTGACTAAGCTCCCCTTACTTGTGGTAATGTGGTCGGTCACCTCACCGCTGTTTACTCGAGCCGGCCGCTTACTAATTGCTAGAAAAACATGTAGCTTTGTTTATTTGTTAATATCAACAGTTTGTAAATAACTACCGTGCGTCCGTTGCATGGATACTGTGACCATGTTTTTATCCGAATTTCAAGCGACACCAAATTATTTATGTTAATGATGTTGACCGTTGTGCATGTGCGTGTGTGTGTGTGTGTGTATGCGTGTATGTTTGTTTGTATGTATGTAATGTAACATGTAACGAAAGGCAAAGTCGTTAATTTGATTCTACATACACGGAAATATAAATCACGATTTCTTTCGCTTACAACTTTTTAACAGACTTATAATTATAACGTTTATTTATCAAAAATACCACTCATGATCATGTACCTTGTACTTATTGAAATGTATAAATGCCGCTAAAATATTAATTTAAAATGAAATTTTATGAATAATTAATTATAAAATAAATTTTAAAATTTTATAACGGTGACCATCTTGTCCTCCGACGTAGCAACCTATCTACGTTCGAGCTCAGATAGGATTTCTCAGTCGTGTTTGTGGTTGTTAGATTCTTAACATCACTTTATATGCTCGTTTGCTACTCTTCTCACATAAAAAAGGGAAAAACGTCCCCATGCTAAATGGTTGGTGCTTTTTATTTAATCATGTCCTGTATTTGCCATCACGTGTACACAGTCCACGCCGGAAATATACGCGCAAACGAGCACGAACAGTGATGTATTGGGATTTCGATTCTAAATTATCAGCGCTTAGTTAACATAAATTAATGTTAATCTTTGAGCTAAAGCTTTAGTTTAAGGACGTGCAAGATGTGGAACGAATTTCCTTCCAAAGTATTTCCTGTACGCTATGACATGGGGCTCTTCAAGAAAGGTGTAAAGAGAGCTCTCCTTCAAAGCCGGCGATGCACTGGCGACTCCTCTGGTGTTGCAAATGTCCATAGGCGACGTTGACTGCTTCCTATCAGGTGGCCTGTCTGCCTTTTCTTCGGTTAAAATATATAAAAAAGTTAAAGTTAAATGGCATTTATTCAATTTTGAAGTTTTCAAAATCTACCGTCGATTCGGAAAAGACCTCATTATGAAAATGTTGATGAAAATAAATATATTTTTATTCAAAGTAGATTCTTTGAACTCTTTTTAAACGTCAATAAAGTACCACCGACTCGTAAGATGCTTCATTTTAGAGAAGAGGTGGCGGAAAACTTCAAAATGTCATTCAAGAATAATAACTTAAATTAATGGATCAATATGTTTTGATCATTTAAATGATTTTATTATTATATCGTCAAATTTATCACTATGCTTCCTGACATACCTACATTATATTTTCATAGATTGCATTGTTGTTGTTGATCACAACCGCATAAGAATAACAAACTGTCCATGTAAAGAAAAAGTCTCATTAGAAGCCGATCATTACTTGTGGACTAAAATGGTCACGTATAAATATTAGTGAGCAAATCGCATCTTTCTATCAAAATAATAATTTCTCAAACGCAACATTGCAAAAGCGATAATTATAAGCAGTGGTACCTCCCCTGTCGTAGTTCGATTTATCAAATTTGTAAACATTTACGTAATATGTATTCACACGGCAAATACAACCGTTTTATATCCGGTCCGTAACGTGTAAATATGCCGGAAATCTATACCTGACGCAATGTATATATATGTTATGGTACTTTAAGGTCCCATAGGGCTGATACGTGTTCTGTTGTGTCGTGTTGTTTTGTGTCGTGTCGTGTTTTCCTGTCACAACATTCAGGGCCCGTCAGGAAGAGGCTGAAACCTGCCGGGGTCGTGGTGGTTGTCCAATCGGGGTCCCACGGTTACCAGCACTTAATGGCTCAATAGGAACAGGGTGTCACTTTAATCAGTAAAAGTCTGACGTACTCTTCGTCATAGGCCTGGGTGGGCTCATTAATGATTTCCACATTCTTAACAAAAAAGGGCTGCGACGTGTACTAAATTACATAAATAAACATTTAATAATACATAATGTTATCGCTCTCAAGAAAAATAGGGTAGTTGCGCTAAAAATAAGGTAGATTGGAAAAAAATGTTATCGAATCGGACGACATCACCTTATCGCCCCACCTGCCTATTTCGTTTTACTTGAACTTATTATAAAAAGGGACTGTAGTTCTAGGTCGTGACGCATTATATTTAAGTCCTGTCTAAGTGTAAGGATACTTGATACTAAGTTGCACCTCTCCAACCAAAACACAAGAACTGCTTAACGGCATATTATAAGGACGGCGGTGGCATCTATCTCATCGGTTGAATTATTGAGTTTCTTTCGTCGTCTCTTCTGCAAAACGAAACACCTTACGAGTAGAAGGTAGTTTATATACGTTCAAAAAGAGTTGTGTAAAGAATCTACTTTGAAAAAAATATTTTAATTTTGATTTTTTAACTCTTACTACACTATAACATACATAAGTTATTCTTCCTTAAATAGTATAAAACTGAGTCGCTTCCCATCGTTGGTACGCTTTTAAA
This sequence comes from Phocides pigmalion okeechobee, assembly GCA_018251015.1. Lineage (NCBI taxonomy): Eukaryota > Metazoa > Arthropoda > Insecta > Lepidoptera > Hesperiidae > Phocides > Phocides pigmalion. The sequence continues at coordinate 19,248 of DWON01002654.1, forward strand.
TGTTTCAAAGAAAACAACGAATTTTCGTGCGGTTTTTGTCAATAGAGATTCAAGATGAAGTTTTTTATATGTGATACATGCATAATTTAGTAGAAAAAAGTTGACAATTTCAAAGATTACTGTTCACAGATTAGGTGAAACGTTGGTACAATATAAACTTAAAGTACACGATAGAACTAAATTAATCAATAATTTAAACTTTATTTATAAATAATCTCTTTAAATATGTGAATGAAAAGTAAAAACAGGAACGAATGGCAGTAATTACCTGGTAATAGTATAAGAGGCAATTCAGAGAAAATTTTAAAGTGCCAAGAAAATGGTACGTACGAAAGCTTACAAAAGCTTTGGAAAGGTTCTTTCGTTTCTCAAAATTAAAGTTGAAGGAAGTCATATTTTAAGTAAAAGTTTTATTTTTTTATTTATATTATATGTTATTAACGTGAGAAGAGCAACAAACGAGCATGCAAACCACCTGATGTTAAGTAGTCACAGCACATAGAAATCCACGTACAAAGTTGTAATTGGAAGCATCGAATGTGATTCTATCTTTAAGCACAATTATAATAATCAATTTTTTTGTCGGTATGCAATCGTATTTATCAGCATAAGAATCACGGTTGTTGAATAGGATTGCACTTTTTTAAAACCATTACAATAACTGCACACTAATTAATTTTTAAGGTGGTAGAGCCGTTAGAGTTCGCCCGGGGCGGCACCACCGCCACCCTCATAACCCACCGTAAAGCAACATGTTC